>SEYY01008259.1:35000-59161 GCA_009176605.1 Armadillidium nasatum | reverse complement strand
GGCAACTTTATAGGACGAACCGTGGACGAACTTCATTAGGAAATAGTTGTTGAAGTTCGAAATCTATAACAACTGTTTATATCCTTTCACAAATTTATCTAGTGTATATACTTTATATATTTTTTAAGTTCTCCTTGATAGGAGTTTGTAAAGTTGGTTTTTTGTATCGATGTTGCACAGTTTTTCTACAAAACCTCCCGGTTAAACAATGATCACTTTTTACAAAATCATCAAGTCTAGACGTCATTAAAATGTAAGAGTTTTTGCTTGTTCGTTGCAAGTCCTCAGAATTCGAAGGTATGACTTATATTTTCCTTTCAAATCTTTCTTACTATCATATCTATTGCCTTCTATTCAAATAAATAACTGCGTAACGTTCTTAATTATATTGATTCGTATATGAAGGAACTACAAGAGCAACAAATCTTTTGAAAAAGTTCATGGTAAGTCTCCTCTTATTATTTAATTGTAACACTAATTACGACCCTTCTCTTTCAGGTCTTTTAATAAAAGCTTAACCCTAAGTTTTTATAATTCTAAACTCAAATTCAAAAGGGGTCTATCCCCGTTTTGTCTACGAATCTCCCCTATCCATCTGGCCTACTGTATATACGTTAGTGTATATACTTATACTGTGGTAAGTCTCCTCCATTAATTGTAACACTAATTTCGACCCTTCTCTTTCAAGTCAAAGTTTAAAATAAAAACATCAAAATTCAGCTCCCAAAGTTTTTATATCTTTCAAGAATGTTTCAATTTATAGGAAAATAGAGACAGTTAGAAGCCACAAGGGCTTATCGGGACTATCCCAGTCCAGACAAATAATAACAATATCAATACTAATACATGCGCGAAAGACTAGGTCTATTCTATCCCTAGTCATCAGTTCATTCATGCAAAGATAAAAATAAAACTAAGCCCAATTATACATGCAATAATCAATGAACCATCACCCAATATAGAAAAACTGCCCGTTAGGCTTAGTCATAGGTTGATCTAAAAATTCATATATACCCGCCAATTTGGTTTAGTCAAGTTATACTGGCCCACTGCCAGCCAGACAATCCTATTAAAATATTTGAATTTAACCAGAAATTAAATTAACCAACTTTTTACAAAAATCAAAACAAAAGTATATTTAGCCAGAATATATTAAATTCTTGATAAAAACCTAAGGATTAGGCCCACCCTAGCCTTTAGTTATTTACCTAATTCTAAGAGCTTCAAGAAATCGCACCTTAATATTAAATTAATGAATACCACTATTTATAATACAAACAAATAAATCACCCAACAATATAAAATAACTTAAAAATAAACAATTTGTACAGGTAAATTAAAGAGAGCACTTCAAACACAACCTTCTCTGGTGAAAGCACTACTATTATAATTCAAATTTCAACTCTCAGGTTAATTTTTTTATTTTTAGTGAAATTTATCAGTCTATGCCTGAGTCAGACAAAATATCACTATCACGAAACATGTATGAACGTAAACAAAAGTAGAAAACTGCTTCAAGATAAAAAATAAAAAATATCGATGATTCGATACGAGGTTTAATATTATTATCGATATATTGACTTAAAAATATCATCGATATATTTCGATACTATCGTTAAAAAATATAAATATCGATATATATCAGTAATTTTTCAGGATCCTAAGCATTTTCGTTAAACAAATATAACTAAACTTTATTATAATGTTCAGGTATAGGCCTCACCGACACTTTTTATTGCTTTTATTCATTTTAATGCATTTGCAGTATTGTCAGAAAAAAATGATGAAAATCGGTTATAAGGTCCTCCACAAACAATTGCCAATTTTATAATTAAAGATGGAACATAAATAAATATTGCCTTCTCAAGTTATGAACTGTGATCAGTGAAGTGACTTCCGGAGTGGACTTATATAAAAGATTAAATTGTGTAGAAGATTATCATTTTATGTGACACCTTTCCACACACAAACCACTATCATATCCGAATATATAGTCAAATTAACATAGGAAAATAGAGACAGTTAGAAGCCACAAGGGCCTATCGAGACCTGTCCCAGTTCAAACAAATAATAATAACAATAACAATACTAGTACATGCACAAAAGACTAGGTCTATCCTTTCTCTAGTTATCAGTTCATTCATGCAAAGATAAAAGCAAAACCAAGCCCAACTACACATGCAACATTCAATGAACCATCACCCACTACAAAAAAACTGCCATTAGGCTTAGTCATAGGTTGATCTGTTGATCTAAAAATTCATATATACCCACCAATTTGGCTTAGTCAAGTTATATTATATAATACCTAAACCATCCATAAATCTATCTAGCCCCCTTTTAAATTTGACAAGAGAATCACAGTCAACAATCTCTTCTGGCAAGTCATTCCAAAAATTAACAACTCTATTACTGAAAGAGTATTTTCTTAGATCGAGATGGCATGGCTTCTTTTTAATTTTCTTATGTCCTCTAGTTACTCTTCCACGGTCCACTATAAAGTATTTTTCAATCTCTGTATTACTGTCAGATGCAAATATTTTGTAAACTTGTATCATATCCCCTCTGAGAAATCTCCTTTCAACCGAGAACATTCCTAACTCCTTCGACCTTTCTTCATAGCTCTTATTTTCAAAGCCAGAAATCAACCTTGTTGCTCGACGTTGTACTCTCTCCAGCATATCTATGTCTTTTCTTAAATGAGGAGCCCAAACCTGTGCACAATACTCTATGCAACAATCACCTCCCTATAGCTTGCTTATAACCTCTTTGGTCTTGTAAACTACATTGCGATTAATTATACCTAACATCTTATTAGTTCTATTCCTTGCTTCCAAACATTGATCACCCACCTTCAGATTACTGCTAATAATTAATCACACCTAAATCCTTTTCTTGGTCCACAGTATCAAGCCACTCCCCATTCATTATAATTAAATCCTTCATTTGAGTAACCTACATGAAGAACTTTGCATTTTTTACTATTAAAGTTCATTTGCCACCTTTCTGCCCAACCAAGAAGTCTATCTAGATCACCTTGAAGCTTTATGCATCCATCATATATATACAGTAGGACAGAGGGATAGAGATTCATAGACAAAATGGGGCTAAGCCCTTTTACAATTGAGGTTAAATTTAAATTTCAGCAACTTCTAATGAAAGCCACGCCCTAATATTCTTTTTTCACAAACCATAGAATTACTCTTCTTCTTCAAGTAGCCAAACTGTCAACAAATTTTTTGATTCGTTAATAAAAATTAAACATATGTCAACTTTTCTAATTGGGAGTAATAGTTCATCCTATTTTAAACATAAATTACTACATTGTTATTTTTTTTAACAGATTATTGTTTTTCTTGTTAAACTTTATCAAGAAAATAAATAAATATAAAAATATTTGATTATCAAAATAATCCTTTGTTATTTACGAAGCCGCTTTTTATTTATTTTATTATTTTTGCAGCAATAACATTGATTTTTGATTGTCTTAATTTTATAACATTGATCTAAGTTACTAATATATTTTACTATGCGTAATGTGTTGAGCGAGCCTATTTGTAAATCATTATTTTATATGAAAGAAGAAGGTTTCGGTGATTCTTCCAGCTTGGATTTTTCTTTTTATTGAGATATATACTCGTACTTTTTTTGTGCTTATCATTATTTGAATCACTTCTAAATTATTTTAGGGTATTTTACATATTGGCACTAAATCTTTACATACTACATGGAAACCAACAAACTCATAAATGATCTTGAAAGTGGTACTCTTTATAAGAGGTACAAAGAAAGAAAGCCTAAAGAGAAAATGAGCTTCTTCACCTTTATGTAGATAAGGACAATGAAATTTATCAAGAGATAATTAAAAATTGATAAGTTCTCGTTTAAGCTTATTTTGTAGTTTTTATTATCTTGAGATTTTTTCCTTGGGATTTTTCGTGATAATTTTTTGAGAAACTGTAATCTCACTGAGCCATTGATTTTCATCATATTAGGAAAAAAAAATTCATAGTTATTTCAGAGTTCATTTTGGTAATTCTAGAGTGCATGAGAGTCTTTTTTTAAAAAAAAAAAAAATTTTTTAATATATTGAAAATACCAAGATAAAATAGTCTGAAATCAAATTTTTTTTAGTTAATTGTGGTGCAGAAAAAAATTTTGTACACTAAAAATAAAAAATTTAAAAATTTAACGAAGTAATAACTACCACAATTTAACAACACATTTTATGACTTTAATTACGTATTATCATTTGACTTTGCATTACAAGGTTGCAATATCAGCAATAGATGGAGTAATACAAAATTTTGTAGCTATTTTGGAGCATAAAATTTTTTTTAAATTTCATATTAAAACTAAGAAAAAAATATGAAGTAAAGTAAATTAGCCATATTCAATTGTTTGAAACAATTTTTTTTACATTATTATTGTGTTCTGAAAGGCCAAGCATTCGCTAAGCAAGGCCTATTTACTGGCCATTAGGCATATTTTTACCCTTTTAAGTCCAGGTTAGGTTAAGTTAAACTAGTTTATTAGATCTAATAAACTAGTTTGAGTTAATCTAACTAGGACTTAAAAGGGTAAAAGTATGCATAATGGCTAGAAAATTGGCCTAACCTAGTGAATGCTGGGTCTTTGTTATTAATATTACATAATTAAAATATGTAAATAAAAAAAAGAAAATGTTTTCATCACTTCAATTTAGATAATTCAATTTATTTAGTAAAAATTTTTTATAATTTAATATATTTCAAAAAATAAAATTTTTAACCTTTTTATTAGCTCCGAAAGTTAAAAATTCCAAATGATTCCCCCTCACACTAATGCAGCAACCTGGTAGAGCAAAGTCAAATGATAATATACCATTAAAGTTGTACAATGTGTTTTTAAATGATCATTGTTATAACTCACAGTAAATTAAAAAAAATTTTTTTTTCTTTTGTTAGTGTACAAAATCATTTTCCATGCCTCAATTTAATTTTTAACAAAAAAATTTTTTTTTTTAATTCAGACCATTTTGTCTTTGTATTTTCAATATATTAAAAAAAAATATGCTCCCATGTACTCTATAGTAGAATTACAATAATTTTTTTTTTTTTTTTTTAAGTATTACTTTTTGTTTAATTTATTTATCTAGTTATTTTGCAATATGCAAAGTATATTATCCAATTTACATAATATTTGAACTAAACATGGAATGGCAAACATCCATACCAAATGGTTTATCAATACTAATTTATTAGTCATAAACATGCAGGTTAATTTTAAAAAACTATGGCCTTTCTTTTTCCCTGTTTTTATAAGATGATATCTGACTAATACATGGCTAGTCAAAGGTCCATTAAAAGGTCTTGTTTGAGGCCTACTCGGGGTGAACATTTCTTTGCTCTTTCCAGTAATCTTTACTTGCATTGTAATCACGTAATAAGAAATTGGTACTAAAGCTTAATGCAAGATGAGTTTTAATAAAAGTTAAGATACTCGGGGTTCCTTTGGAAAAAGTAAAATTCTTTTTAGAGTTGTTTGTTTGATTAATGTGCTATAAAGATATAGAAATTTCAGTGACAGTAAATTTTGAATAAATTCTATGAAGAATGTAAGACAATTTATAGTTTCTTTTCTAACTCCATCCTAAAGTTTATTGAGAGGCCTCCTATGTTTCTACATCAATTACAAGTGTGTGTTTGTTATCCAAGTTGGAATAGAAACTGTTATATTTCAGTGTGTGTACAGAAAAGTTAGTTAAAGAGACTAATAGTAGGGAAATTTAAGATTAGAAAATATGTTTCATTTAAAAAGTAAGGATTTCTAGGGATATATTCATATTATTGAAACATCAGCTAGACTTTTACAATTAAACCCATAACGATTAATATTTTCAAGTTTTTGAAAATTAAATGAGTGCATTAAGCTTTACTTATGGTACCAAATTTTATGGATAATTTGTAGGTTAAAAGAGCAAAATGAAAGATGATTTTAACTAAAATGTTTCAAGATAATACTTTAATACTTAAATGTAGTTAGAATACAAATTATGTCATAGATGTGGATATCAGAATTTTAATATTAATTTGCTTTGAGGGGAGTTATAGAGATGTAATGCTGTGTATCTGGAACCTGAAATAGTTAGAAACATAGAGCCACAAAATTTTATCATAGAGCTAGAGGAAATAAATTTTTTTTGTGAAGTTAAAGACATAGCAAAGCAATTTACTATTTTCCATATTTGTAATTGTATGTAAGTGAAATTATAAGAATTTAAAGTCAAATAATTATTGATGGGACTGTCTAAAAAGTTTGCTGACAAACTTCATGTCAATGGAGTCTCTTTTGGAAGGATTTTGAGTACGATTTACCATTTAAGGAATATTATTGATTAAGAATTTAATTGCTGAGGAAAAAATTATAATATATATATATATATATATATATATATATATATATATATATATATATATATATATATATATATATATATATATATATATATATATATATATATATAATGCTTTGTTGTATTTTAGTTTTGAAATGGGTTTAATTTTCTATAATTGTTCAACAGATATCGACAAGAGTGGATTTTTTTTCTGCTTCCTTCATATTAATTTTTAATTTGATAGATAATCAGCAGTATATAAAATAAATAAATAAAGAGATATCCTATAAAAGCCAAAGTAAACTTGGATATTAAAGCTATTATAAATAGTTAAAATCAATTTGAAATGAGAGACCCTTATCTACCATCTGTATAGCTCTGTGGCTAAAAATTAAGGCAACAATGTCTGTGCAATAGTTGAAATTTCAGGTGACAATGTGCCTTATAAACTGAGTCTTTAGATAAAAAAAAAAAGTTATGAAATTTACATAAAACCCTAACAGAATATGTTATGTCTGTAGCATCTACAGAACCTAAGCAGACTTTGAATAAGGTGCAACTTTACCCGTTAAAATCTAAAACTTTTACTTCAATTTCAAAAGTTATGTAAACTGTCAAAAAATTATTTTAAAACTGAAAAAAAATGAATTCATTTACTAAAAAGAGTGTCCATGATACTAGGGCAGAGAACACACAAATTCCAACACTGGAAAAGGTTCATTGCTGGTATAAACCTTCGGAATCAACTAGATCGGAAACCAGTTTTTCAAATTCAGAAAGTTCTAGTGAAGAATATGAATTGGACGGGTCAATTAAAAACAGGATGGTAACTAAAAAGGTTTTTGGGAATACAGATCACCATAAGGATGACTATGCAATTGAAAGAAATTTTGATTTAAAGGTATTATTATTATTATTATTATTATTATTATTAAAATTATGAATTCAAATGGATTGGGAACCCTCTCAACCCCTAAACTATGTAACCCAACATTCATGATTATTATAATTATTATTAATTATTAATTATTATTATTATTATTATTATTAGTACACATTTAATACTTTTGAAACATAGGTTTAAAATGAAAGTAGGTAAAATGATGACAATAATTTAAAGAAATGAAGCACCCTTTGTCTCCTTTTAAAATTTGACCTCAATTAGATTGTAAAATTCTAGTCATATCTTTGTAGAATTGAAAATGAAATATACATGATAGTAAATTTAGAGTAAATTGTTTAATGTCAAACTTATTTTAGCAACGTGAATTTACCATTTGTTGCATTAGTACAAGACTGTCAGGCACTAGCATTTATATATTTATTCTTTACTAATTTGAATTTTGACTTTAATCGAAGCTATGTATTTGAAATTTGGAAATATCTCTGTCAAAATTGGCTTTTGACTAATATAACGGTTCAATTCCTAAAATTAGTTAGTACTCATTTGAAATAGGATAAAGAAATTATGTTCTTAAGTTGTAGAACTTTATATTGTTTCAAATTTATTCTTTGTACTTGTATATTAAATAATACATAGAAACTGAATTGTAAGAGAAGAACTTATATTTAATTCGAAAGTACAAAACCATGAATTTATCATGCTATATTTATAATTTTTTGATACTTTACAGGGTTTTAATTCAGTTGAAAAAGAAATATATGAAAAATATCAAAAGGATATCGACAAGTTGGTGAGTATTTAATGTATGTTTGTGTTTTATTAAAATAATTATTCATTTATTGTTCGTGATCGTTGTGTCTTTTCTTTCCCTTTCTTTTCTTCTAAAGGTGGAGCTTCAAAGAAATAGAAATCCAAGAAAACTGATAATTATTGCGGATGAACGAGATGTGTTTACAGAAACCGAAATTTGCACCAGATAACTTCCTTTATAGAATTTTCAAAGGAGTTAACCTCAACTTATCAAATTTATTCAAATATTTGTCACAAGATCCAGACTTTGGAAGTGGTGTTCTGTATATAATTTTATGTGGTATTAATTTAATTAATATGGAGAGATTTAGTATTTCATGTTTATCAAGTGGCTGTACTTCTCCCTATAAGTATCTTGATGATACAGATTTAAGAGTTAACCTTATTAGTGAAGCATTACAATTACATAAACAGATTTTAGAGCATACTGTAAATGACTCTGCATTATTTTCCGGATTGTTCCCTACATCACCAAATAATTACAATAACTTTTCATACCAGTCGAGGAAATGTTCAGAGATTCATGAATCATTACCACCCTTGGAACGCGTTTTATGGTATGATAACTACAAAATTTATTTGTATAATACGTTTACTAAAGTTCATTCAAAGTTATTAGGTTTTGATCCATTAAATTTGGAAAAAAAAGGTTTTATCGTTCAGTATTCAGATAATTCAACTAAGCCTACAATTTATGCCAAATTTTCTGGAATTTTGAAAAATGGTTATAATTTTACGACAAAATATGCTTCTTATAGAAAATCATTAATACTAAAAAATTGTGATAAATTGATGAGTAATCTTTTAATAGAAACAAATTTGGAGCAAAACACGAACCCAAGAATTAATAGTAGCATATGTAGTAGAAATAATTTTAATATCGTTAATGCAAAGCGACCTCTCACCTCTACTAAATATGAAGAATCTTATGGCCATCCTAAATTTAGCTCTGCTGAAGAAGAAAACAGTTCTACTGACGATGAAGAAATTGACCATGAAAAAGAGTCTGTTACCATATCAAACTTCAGTTTACCGAAAGAGGGGAAAGAAACAAGATCTACTTCAGGAGCCCCATCCAATATTCAATCAAGTAACTCTTTCGGACAGAATGAACTTTGTTATCAGGTAACAAGAATTAATAATACTCTTCTTTTATATATATATATATATACATATATATATATATATATATATATATATATATATATATATATATATATATATATATATATATATATATATATATATATATATATATATATATATATATATGTAGGGACTGACTGGGGCTGGAATTTTGCTGGGGCCAGGGTCTCCCAAATTTGGCCGAGGCTGGGGTTGCTTAAAATTTGTTAAGAAGTCAAAAAGCACTGAAATTTTAGGTTAAGAAAATTGGATATAAACTTAATTATAAGGAAGGAGTAGAATAGCCAGCATTCACTTAAATTATTGAATGTATGCATTTTCTCCAGTGAAATTTCAGAAAATTTCAGATTTTGTACAATAAAAGTTTAAAAAAAGTAAAAAAAGTTTTTGAAATTTTTTTTTCTGATTCACAATAGTAATTCAACAGGTTTACTTAGGTAAAACCCTAAGGTAAAGTTTGAAAAAAATGTAAGATGTAAAATTATCAACATAACCTGTATTTATACATTGTTATTTTATTGCTATGTATCAAACTAGTATCATTTAATTGCATTATTTCAAAATTATTATTTAGTTTATACTTTCAGTCACTATGGCTAAAAGATCAGCTTCAGCAGTATGGGTGTACTTTAGAATGTTTCAGGATAGGCTCGAAATAGCTAAATGTAACATCTTCAGTCAGGAAATTAGAAGAGGATCTCCAGGTGCCCCAAGAAAATAATTTTTCAACCAAATCTTTACAGGGGCATCTAAAATCAAAACAAAGATGAACATTCACTAACAGAAAAGGAGCAGTCAAAAGAAAAAGAAAAATCTTAATTTTCTTTCATTTTGTTTGATTTAATCCACCATTAATATAATTTGCCATTTTAACCCCGGTTTTCTCTGACTTTTAACTATGATTGAGGCCAGGGCCATGGTTGGTCCATATATATATATATATATATATATATATATATATATATATATATATATATATATATATATATATATATATATATATATATATATATATATATATATATATATATATGATTGACAGATGCAAATGTAAATGCGGAACTTATATAAAATTTTAAAATGTATTTTTGAGTTATCTATTTTAATTTTAATATGGTAAAAATTCTGTAACATTAAGATGTGTCCAAAAGGAAACATGTTTTGAACGCCCTATGAAGATGTTGAGTGATTTGCTAACTCATTATACTCAAGTTGCCATCCCCACTTTCCGCTTTAATGAATAGAAGTTAAAACTGGTTGTTTAACATTTAAACCTTAGTAATAATAGTTTTATAATTTGAAAAATCGACATTTCTGTATATTTTCACCATTATGTTTGATGCACTTTTATCATGTAGAAGGAAATTGTCGCTCCTTCCAAAGAGATGAAATTACCACCCTTTCAACCTATAGGGATATGGAATGTTAGGAAACATCTCATTGGACTCTGGTTACCAATTTTGTCGCTTTCGTGTACATCTCTACATCTTCTTACACATTTGTAATGGAGTTGACACATTCGCATGCCACTCCTTTATTCGCATGCCACAAATATTTACACATTACATTTCTTTTTTGAAATAATATTAAAATGGTATAAATTACAATAGTCTTCGAAAAGTAAACAGATTTACTTTTCAAAGATAGTCCCTTAGCCACCTCTCCTGCCCTTACCACTTGTGAGCTTACAGCCTCTAGTGCTTAGATTGGTGCCTTGAAGGAATTACTTCATTAATTTCTGCAATATTTGTTGTCTTTAATTTCCACTTTGTTAAACACCACCTCTTAGAAGCTTCTACCTCCACCCCAGTTGCTGGCTATGTATGAGAGACGTAGGTCGTTGACGTCACAAATCTAGGGTGGTTCCACACATACTGTTCTTGAAAAGGTGGAGTAGAGTTATCTTTCTCTTGTCTACTCTTCTATCCTCACTCTCCAAACTCTTTGTAGCCATGCATCACTCATTATACTATCGCTATTACAATGGTCACTGCTCTTCTGAACTCTCTCGTCGCATACCTCCTTCATTGAGGAGGGCTCATGGAACTTGCCTTTCCACATAGTCTCATCCTTTCTCTGTTCAATCTCTGACCCCAGATTTAACCTCTATGCTGTCTCACATGTACTCTACTGGTAAAATATGAAACACTCCCTTTATCTATTTTTCCAACTTCTCTTGACATGTACAGTTTCAAATGCCATGTCTGGACGTTTCCGCTTTTAATTTTCCCTCATTTTTTTTTTCCCTTTTTTTTTCTTCACACCATTGGAATTTGTGAGACATCAGACACTGGAGGTAATATATATATATTATATATATATATATATATATATATATATATATATATATATATATATATATATATATATATATATATATATATATATATATATATATATATATATATATACCGTCCTTTTCCAAATTAACAAAAAGTTCGCTTCAGGTAGTGATGAGAGTATGAGTTATATAATGTTTAGTTAATTGAATTTTTTTTTTTTTTTTTTATCTTTCATAATTAAATTGCTTTATTCTTGTTTTTTCTTTGAATTTTATTAAAATACAAATCCTCTATTTTATTTGACTTAATTTTTGTTTTTTGTCTCTTGTTCATCACCATTTCATTATGCCAAGTGAAAATTCATTGTAATCAGTAAAGTAGAATTTATTTATTTATTTTTCTTTATTGGTCGTCTTTGTTGGTTGTGACAGTCATCACCACTTGCAATGATTCTTCCCGTTTAATATTAATTTCTTTCGTGGGTTCAGTAATTGAATAATAATTGTTCTTCAGCATTTCCATCCATCTGGAAGATGAGGTGTGAAAACCTAGATTTGTACCATTAGGTAGTTAGTGGGGGGGAAGAGGCAGAGGGTGGGGGTGTTGAATAAATATTATTAGATTTTGAAGAGTAAATATCACTTCTAATTATTTCTTTCATTTGTATAATATTTTGAAACTTATCAGCGATAGCAACTTGATTTTAATACGTTTGTCATGGCTTGACCTATCACCTTAAGGTCATGATCGTTTGTGATTTTACTACCGGGAGTTGGAATGACTTTTGCAACATTTCCACCCACACGATTTAGGAGTTGGTAATGAGAAAGATGATTAAAGTTTCTAGAAAAATCTTACATTCGTATCACAGTCAGCAACCATCTGTTACACATCTATTGAAGAAGAAATATGATTTTACAAATTTTTTATTTTTTTTTTCTTGCGACTTGCTCAACTGGTTTTAGAAAAATGATGTGCGCTTTTCTTTACACGTTTCAAGTAGGGTACTTGACAAAAAAAGAAAAAAAAAAAAATTTACAAATGTATTTTTTTTTTTTCTTTTTCAGTTGAAATGTCCGCTACCGAAATCAGTTCTCTTGGAAGTGCCAGCTCGCAAAGTCACAAAGTATGTATATATATATATATATATATATATATATATATATATATATATATATATATATATATATATATATATATATATATATATATATATATATATATATATATATATATATATATATATATATATATATATATATATGATTTGGCTGTCTTCGTGAGTGGAGGTGCTTAAATCAGATGGGAAAAGAAAAGATAGAAGAATCAGATGGAAGAGAAGAGAAGACAAGAGAA
Organism: Armadillidium nasatum; assembly: GCA_009176605.1. Classification (NCBI taxonomy): domain Eukaryota; kingdom Metazoa; phylum Arthropoda; class Malacostraca; order Isopoda; family Armadillidiidae; genus Armadillidium; species Armadillidium nasatum. Next base: position 46,287 of record SEYY01008259.1, on the reverse strand, counting down.
GAGAAAAGAAGAGGAGAAAAGAGAGGATAAGGGAAGAAAAGACAACAGCTTTCACAATCTGTTCTGAAAATTGGAAAGACTGTTTAGAGATTGCTGAAGAATTAGATTGAAAAGAAAATTATTTCTGAACTTAAAAATAATACCAAATTTATTTTAAAATATAAATTTTTTAAAAATATTTTCAAAAAACAAAATTAAATAAATAGCAATTAAATTATATTAAAAAATTTTATGGAGGAGCAACAAAACTTTCAGTTAAAAGACTTTCGGCTTAAGTGGAAATTCAACATTAGCATTAACAATATAAAATTTAAAAACATGAGTTTGGATTGGGCGACAAGGCTGGATCATGAAGCATAGTTCTTCGCATGGTTCTAAGGGTTGGGATTCCTTTTAGCCATTCTTTTTGTCTTCCCATGTACGACTGCAAGAATTTTCTTGCAGTCGACTCCACCCTGCATCATGCTGGAAATGGTGTAATGTATAAAAAATATATATATATATATATATTAGGGATGGAGTGAAGTATCGGTATCGGTATCAGTAAAATTTTTGGACAAGAGTAAAGCATCGGTATCGGTAGTAGTATCGGCAAGTATTTTTAGGTATCGAGTATCGGTATCGGGGAATTTTAGTATATCGGTATCGGTAAAAATTTTGGTATCGCTCCATCCCTATATATATATATATATATATATATATATATATATATATATATATATATATATATATATATATATATATATATATATATATATATATATATCCCTTCAGGACTCCAAAATATGACAGGATTGTTGTTCTAGGAAATACTCATTACAATTATTACTTGGAACAATTAAAAGGCCCAAAGGTAAGTTTTATCAAATTATTTCAAATAATTTAATGCTAAGCTTGACTAATTTTCATTTAAAAATAAATAAATAAAATATTTTTGAAAACTTTACTTATGAAAGGTGAAAAGCAGGGCTGCAAATTGAGTTAAAAATTTATTTATTGTTTTGTTATGTCATGTCCTGTAATTTTAAAATTGTCATGTTTTTTTTTTTCTGACTTGATTCCAACTTCATCTTTTTAAAATAATACATCTTTCAGCTCTGGGTTTTAACCCCTTTAGTAATTTTTTTTTTTTTTTTTTTTTTTTTTTTTGACTTTTTTTTTTTTTTTTTTTTTTTTTTTTTTTTTTTTTTTCTCTCTTTATCTTCTACTTCTTCTTCCATCTCTGGTTCTACCCAGATTTATTTTCTTGAACTGGCTCTAACTCTACTCAAAATCTTTTGGCCCTTACTTTATCTGCCTAGCCCTGGTAATATATATATATATATATATATATATATATATATATATATATATATATATATATATATATATATATATATATATATATATATATATATATATATATATATTAGGGATGGAGTGAAGTATCGTTATCGGTATCGAGGTATCAGGTATCGGTATAAGCAAAAAATTACCGATACCAGATTTTTCAAGCAACTTAATCCCGTTGGCTTACATTATTTTGAATGTTCACTTTCATTGAGTTCGAATATCACGAAACATAGTTTTTCTTGATTTTCTAAATTTTCAATTAATTACTAATTAACCGTTTATAAATTTTTTTTTACTTATATCCAATATTTCCGTAACTGCAGATCAGATTTTGGTCAAATTAGTACAGTTAACTCTTTGTATTGCATAGATCAACTTGTTATACTTAATTGTTTGTTTATTTAATTCTTAATTACGTAATTTTTTTTATTAATATTAAGTAATATTTTGCCATGTCGATTTCCTACAATTTTGTTTCCAGAACATTAAGTTGCTTTCCACTAAAAGTGATTTTTCGAAATTAACAAAACTGCGTTTTCATTTATTTTTATGCCATTTCCTTCATACTATTTGGTTTGTTTTCTTAAATAGTTTATTTTTATCTTAATCTCTAATTTAATCCATTAGTAGCATATTAAAATGGTAACCAAGGTACAGTCGTGAACAAAAGTTCGTTCCTATTAGGCTGGAAATAAATATTTATATAAAATGGAAATCATTTCATAAAAGCTCTATTTTGAATAAAAAGACAATAAAAACATTGAGAGGGGCTTAATTGAACTGTTTTTGGCTGAACCTGAAATGATTCCCATTTTATATAAATATTTATTTCCAGCCTAATAGGGACGAACTTTTGTTCACGACTGTACATGATATATATATCCGATTCCATTCTTGCAAATCTGGATGAAATTTCCCAGTAGGGTCGTCTCAACCTTGTGAAATTCAATTCTTTAAAAACTCAACTTCTGGAAATATCCCTCTCAAAGACAACTAACTTTTCTATTTCTTTCGATGGTTCTCCCATCTCTTTTGTTGACAATATAAACATCCTTGATTTACACATAAACAAAAAAATGTCTTGGAAACCTCATATCACAATGGTTGCTAGGGTGGCTTCAAAGAATTTGTTTCTTCCTCGCAGTTACTCCAATTATACAAGGGTCTCAGCCGCCCTTGTATGGAGTACTGCTTTCATATCTGGGATGGCGCAGGTTTCACCCGTCTTTTGGATAAGGTTGATTCAAAGGCTGTATAAACTTATAAACTGTTTCGCTCTTTCTAATTCACTTGACCCTTTATCTTTGCGACGTGACGTTGGTGCCTTGTCTCTTTTATATAGGTACTACAGCGGCAAATGCTCGAGGGAACTATCCACCCGTATACATTCTCCTATACGTCGTTCTCGTAGCACTAGGGGTGCATTGTCTTTGTATCAATTTTGCGTGGACATAGGTAACTCCAGGCTTGTCCACTGTGGTGCCTCCTTCTTACCTGCCACATCTATTCTGTGGAATTCTCTACCATCTTCTGTGTTTCCTGCTGAATTTAATCTCAATTTCTTTAAAGCCCAAGTCTGCGCTCACCTAGGAAATTTGCGTTAGGCGAGATCTGCAGGGGTCGTTTTTATTTCTGAAATTTTTTTACTCTACGTTATTTTCATTCTTCTAATACCCATCTCCTTGAATAGGGCTTTGCCCGTGAGCTGTGCTGATGTGTAATATATATATATATATATATATATATATATATATATATATATATATATATATATATATATATATATATATATATATATTATTTATTTATTATATTATATTATATTATGGTGTTCCTCAGGATTCTGTTCTATCTCTTACTTTATTCTTACTTTTTATCAACGACCTCCTCAGCTGTACTCCTAACTCTGTTAATTCTTATGCTGACAATTCAACTCTCCATTCTTCTACGCATTTCAAATCTGCTCTCTCTTTTGCTTCTAGAGTTGCTTCTCGTCTTCAATTTTCTGATTCCAATCTTGTCGATATGGATGATATTTCCAGGTGGAGCCAATTCAACTCTTTGAAAACTCAAATTCACATCTCTCTCTCTCAAACATACCTCCCAGCTTTCTTATTTCCGTCGACTGCTCTCCCGTCTCACCTGTGAACAACATATATTCTTGGTCTGAACATAAACAATAAATTATCTTGGAAACATCATATCACAAAGGTAGCTAAGGTGACCTCTAAAAAGCTGAGAATTCTGTTCAGATTGCGGGAATTTTTTTCTTCTAAACAGTAATTTCAATTATATAAGGGTCTTATCCGTCCTTGCATGAAGTACTGCTCTCACATTTGGGGTGGTTCCAGTTCCACCCTTCTTTTGGATAAGGTTGAGTCTAAGGCTAAAAGACTACTTTCAAACTCCCTTGATCCTCTTTCCCTACGAGTTGACGATGGCGCACTCTCTCTTTTTCTCTAGGTATTGGAACGGTTGGTGGTCAAAGGAGTTGATCTCTCGCATTCCACCACCATTGCGTCGCCCTCCGTCGCAGCACAAGAGGTACCTTACTAGCACATGAACTTTATGTGAGCACTGCAAACTCAAGTATTGACTTTATGGTACCTCCTCCTTTTTCCATCAATCTCTGTTCTGTGGAACTCTCTATCTTCTGTTTTTCCTGCTGTATTTAAAAAACTTCCATCGAAATGCTCTGTCTGCGCCTACCTGAGGGATCTTACGTTAGGTTCGGGATTGGGTTTTTTTTCTTTTTTTATCATTTAATTATGCCCCTACCTTGAAAAGGCCTCTGTCCATGAGTGATGGTAATATATATATATATATATATATATATTATATATATATATATATATATATATATATATATATATATATATATATATATATATATATATATATTATATGAACCGACCGGGGCCCCGGCCCCGGCCAAAAATCAGGGAAAACCGGGGTTGCCGGCCGGGGTTAAAATGGCAAATTATACTTAAATTTTTTTTTTTTTTTAATTTTCAGCCGATTCTGCTGAAACTTTCAGTTATATAGATTTTTTACCGGTAAGAAAAGTCCATTTCTAGCGTTTTTCCGAGTCTATTACGGTTAAAAGTTTTTTTTTATTTTTTTTTTTAGTTGAAATTTTACCCTTTTTTAATTGAATGGCGGTGCCAAACCACTTTTTAGAATGAGCTGAAAATTGGACTATTTATTCAAAATTAAATGGGATACAAAAGTCTCTAATAGACTTTTGTTCCCAGAGTTATAGGAAAAATGTTATAAGCCAAAAACTGACCAACTATAGAAAAAAAAAATTTTTTGAACTAAAAAAATCCACCTTTTCAGACAAAATCTTTTTTAAAAAAATACAACTATGACATTTCCTATTTTTGGTGTGTATAGAGGAGGGGTGGGGCTACAAATTCCTTTATATACTTTATTCGATGACATTCGTTGGTTTTGAGATATAGCCTTCAAAAAGGTCCATTTTTGGCCAAATTCAAAATTCCCAAAGTTTGAGAGGCTATATCTCGCTTCAAACAAAGAGCATTTAATATGCACTAAATAATATTGTTGCCCTGCCCTTTCTAAACAATATTCACAAAAAAAAAAAATAGTAGGTAGCGTTTTTTATAAATAAATTTTTCCTCCAGAAGGGTACGATTTTTGCAAAAAAATTTTAAAGTGCTTATATAACTTTTTTCTAGACGTGATATCAAAAACCTATTCCCACCAATGCAAGAAATTGGGCAAAGGTATTCAGCTAAAGTTTCAGCTCATGTGGACCAGTGGTTTGATCCAGTTATTCATTTTTTTCAACTTTGGGTCCAAATAAGTTTCAAACCGTTATAGACTCAAAAAAATGCTCGAAATCAACTCAGAACTTCGTGAAAAAATTCACATACTTTGAAAATTTCAGCTCAATCAGTCAAATAATAACAAAAAAATTTCAAACAAATATAAGAAAATTGATTTTTTTTTCTTTCTGTTTCTTTTGAACCGCTCCTTTTCTGCTAATGAATGTTCATCTTTGTGTTTTGATTTTAGATACTCCAAAAGATTTGGTTGAAATTTTTTTACTTGTAGCACCCGGAGGTTCTCTTCAATTTTCTGACTGCAGATGTTAACATTTAGCTATTTCGAGCCTATCCTGAAACATTGTAAAGTATTCAAATATTGCAGAAGCTGATCTTTTAGCCATATTGACTAAAAGTATAAACAAAATAATAATTTTTAAATAATGCAATTAAATGATACAAGTTTGATACATGGCAATAAAATAACAATGATATGTATAAATACAGGTTAAATTGATAATTTTATATCTTACATTTTTCAAACTTTACCTTAGGGTCTTACTTAAGTAAACCTGTTGAATCACTATTATGAATTAGAATATTTTTTTTAATTTTGTACTTTTTTTAAACTTTAACTATACAAAACTGTAATTTTTTATTTTGGAGAAAATGCATATAATCATTAATTTAAGTGAATGTTGGCTATTCTACTCCTTCCTTACAATTAAATAAACCTTATATCTAATTTTCTTAACCTTAAATTTCAGTGCTTTTGACCTCTTTACAAATTTTAGGAAACCCCGGCCCCGGCCAATTCCAACCTCGGTCGGTCCCTATATATATATATATTATATATATATATATATATATATATATATATATATATATATAATATATATATATATATATATATATATATATATATATATATATATATATATATATATATATATTCTTCTTAATCTTTTTATTTCAACCGTCCCTTCATGCTGGAAACGTGTGCTCATTCAGCCTGAGCCGAAGAAAGTGGACCCCTTTCAATCCTGCAATTAACGTCCCATTTCTTTAACCTCCGTTCTCTGTAAAGTTTTCGAATTTATCCTTAACAGGTAGATTTGGAAACGTCTCAATTCTTCAAATCTTATCTCTTATAGCCAGTATGGCTTTCATAAGAAAAACTCTACTGATGATGATCTTTCTCTTCTCTCTTACCCTTGGTCTTCCGCTCTACGGCATTTCAGTGAATCTTTTGCTGTCGCGCTATATATTTCTAACATCTTCGATAGTGTCTGGTACAAAGCTTTGATTTCCAAACTTCCCTCTTTCGGAATCTATCCTTCTCTCTGTTTTTCTTTCTGGTCCTATAGCTGCTGTTGTAGATGGTCACCGTTCATCCTTTAAATCTATTAATCTATTCTTCGGTATTCTATCCTGTCCCCGAAACTTTTTTTACTCTTCATTAATGATCTTCTCTCTATTACTAAATTACCTTATCCATTTCTATGCTCATGACTCCATCCTTCATTATTCCTTTCAGTTTGAAAGGCGCCCTACCCAGCTAGAATGGTGGCCATGGAGCAACTGATCTCTGATCTTTCTCGCATTTCAAATTGAGGCAGAGAAAACATAAATGTTTTCAATGCCTCAAAAGCTCAGTTCCTCCTTATCTCTACCCGACACTATCTTCCACACTACTAATAACATCTTCGAAAACACACAACTCAAGCCTTCATATGTCCTTAATATTCTCAGTGTTTTTTTCTCTCGTGATCTTTCTTGGAGAGACCACATTACTTCTCTTTTTAAACAAGCTTCTAAGAGGTTGGGTGTTCTGTTTCGCCTCTGTGATTTTTTTTGCTTCAATCCAGTTGCTTTCTCTTTAGAGGGGTGTTGTTTTCCCCTGTATGGAGTACGCCTCATACATCTGGGGTGGTTCCACTCGCGCAGCTCTTTTTTCAAGATGAAGTCTATGGCTTTTCGTCTTAACAACACTACCGTTCTCACTAATTCTCTTCAGTATCTTTTTGCCTTCAAACTGTTGCGTCATCGGTATCGGTAAAATTTTGGTATCGCTCCATCCCTATATATATATATATATATATATATATATATATATATATATATATATATATATATATATATATATATATATATATATATATATATATATATATATATATATATATATATATATATATACTAATTTTTTTAAAGCATACTTATATGTGGTTTATCATTTAATTGTATTTATACCACTTTTTGTGTATAAATCTTCAAAACTGCAACAAAAAGAACGGAAAATGTGAAAATATTGAAACTGAAATCAAAAACACATTTGTCCCAATAATTTCCATTTTAAAGTTGTAACATTTACTTCCGCAAATTCAGATATTGTCATATTATATGTAGAGTAAAGGAATTTAGTTTGACTTTTTAGTTCAAATTTTTTTTTTTTTTATACCTGTGAAAAGTAGCTACATTTATTCATGTGTTAAAAATTTTAATCTTAATAATATTTAATAAATGTGTTTATATTATTTGCAGGTTTGTGTTATGTCAGATAATATTTCTACTGAAAATTTATTGGCTTACATCGAAAGAAAAAAAGTTCTCATGCCACTGAAAACCTTGTGGGTACTTGTAACTGGAATCGATTTCCTTTTTCGGTCATTGACTTATAAATCTTGTACTGACTTTAATTGTATAAACCCATTACGTTTAACACGACCAGCTGACAGTATTAGCACTACTTCAAGAGCCGTGAAAACCTTCGATGAGATTAAAGTGTCTCTAGAGAAAACTGAAAGAAAAATTAAGAAAGTTCTTAATTCCGAGTCAGATTTTATTTTTTACCCTCCTTTACCACCAGCAATGATTGTTGACACATCTGTCACTCATGAAGACCTTCACAAGTTGATTTTGAAACACCCTAAAAGCTGCATTATCCCATATGAAATGGTATCATGTTTTAGTGATATTTTCGAACATGTTTCTCTCATATTTGCTCGGCTTACTTGGATAGCTTTAAATAATATGAAAATCTCTGTGATTCCTCTTGAAAAATATATTGAACTTCCATTGCATAAAATAGACTTTATTGATAAGCTTGATTCTGTGCCTTCAAATAAATTACAACTATTCCGTCTGTGGTCAGATACATTTATAAAAGTTATGACATCTTGCTTGAATGATTCTATCTGTTTTGAAACTTCGAATATACAGAAGAATATGTCATCTAGAAAAGGTGATTTCAGTATTAATGACAAAAAGGAAGGTGAAACTAATAAAAAGGATGAAAATTATGAAAACATTCCTTCGAATCTTGACAAGAGCAAATATCAACGTAAAAAATCTAATATTGGAAGAAAAAATCCTTATTTTAGGAACCCAAAAATCAAGCGTCAGGCTGTGTAGAAACTCCTGAAGTTGAAGTTGACAAGATTTTATCTCAAAGTAATTTTAAAGTTATGGAATCTTCAAAATTTTCTAAAAACTCGAAGACCTTAGAATACTTAACAAATAAAGACGAGGAGTTCGCTGCCAACTAAAAACAAAAGCGAAACAGAAACCACAGCCAGTCATATTTTAAAGCCATCAGTGAGCAGTAATGATCCTAAAACTAGTCTAAATGATACTTTTAATACCACAAACAAGAAGTCCAAAATCTTCTAAAAACTCAGGGAACTTAGAATCCATATCAAAAAAAGACCAGGAATCTCTACCAGTAAAGAACAAATGTGATACTGTAACCACATCTACCACATCTACTCCTACTTCAAAGCTCTCAGTTAGTTTTAATATTCATGAAACTAGTTTGAATGATACTTTAATTACACAAGCCAAAATTTCAGAATCTTCCCAAAAATCATCGAAACTTGTGAAGAAAAATTTAAATAAAAAGATATCGAAAAGAAATCTGTATAACTTACCTTCAAATATTAAATTTAAAGAATGTTCAGTATATTTAAAAGATGTTATGAAAAGGAAAAAGTATTTACTAAAATATGATCTTCAAGGATTGTCCAAAAGAAAGTATCAAACTGACTCTGAAAGCCCTAAACTCTGCAGCAAAGAATAAATATCATAAAAATGTTAAGGGCTCTAAGGTCTCTATTAAAGAAAAACTATAGTGATAGTAAAAGCAATAATATCCACAGCAAAGATGAACGTGATATTGTTAGTAAGAGCTCTAAGCTCTCTAGCAAAGAAAATCGTTTTAGTTATAAGAACTCTAACTTTTCTAGCAGTAAAAAGAATCCATATTGGGTGTAAGGACCCTAAACTCTCTAGTGAAGACAAGCATTGCGATGTCAGTAAGAACTCTAAAATATCGAGTGAATACAAAAACCATAGCGACAGCAAAGAAAATAATTACAAAAACAGTGATAGTTTTAAAATCTTTAGCAAAGAAAAACACCATATTAACACTAAAACCTCTAAGCCGTCAGACAAAGAAAAGTGTAAATACTCTAGAAAGGAAAAAATTTGTAATGGTGGTAAGAGACCTAAGCACCTTAATGAAGATAATATGATTGGAAGTAGAAAAAACAACCAAATTAGGGACGGTGAAAGCACTAAATTTTCCATTAGCATGACTTCCCATTTCAGAACTACAGAGGACTTACTTGGTGGAAATGAAAGTGCAGGGAAGAGTCCTCCACAAATCAATAATTTTGAAATTTCTTTTAAAACTTGTAAATTAAAAAAGAATGATCCTGTTCATCAGAAACCTAACCCAAATTTCAGGAAAAAAAGAACTAAAAGCTTTGAAAGCTGTCTCGAATACTCCTTTAAAATTATTTCAAAAGCGACAAATGTTCGTAGCAAGAAATACAAAAAACATAAAGACAGAAATAAGCAGTGAAAAGATTTCCTCTCATTCTCATCCTACCAAAAAAAAATTTGATGCAGATTCTTCAAAACTTTCAAGCTCGGATGGCTAAAGAAAGTAGAAAAACTATCATACCCAAAGATAAATCGAATAGCAATAATGTATCTAATCCTATCATTAGTCAGTCATGTAGTGATGATAATTCCATATCAAAACAAAAAGGCAAATCTAAAGTAAAAAATTCATACTAAGGATAAACGTATTAATGCTAATGACGAAGTTAGGTTACATTCTCACCATGATGATAAAATGACTCGAGGTAAAAGACCTTGCAATGAATCAAATTCTCATGAAGCTCCTGTGAAGAGAATTAAAGAAAAATCACTTGACTCCAATACTTCAATCTGTAATCAAATTGATAAGGAGTCTCTAAACACTAAAAAATCAAAGAGAAGGCACAGTTCTGATAAAAATAATTTACGTAAAAAAATGAAACTTTTATTTAGCGAGTCTTCGGAAGATTCTGATGATTTACGTGAACATATTAAACATCTATTTACTGAGTCTTCAGAAGATATCGAAGGTTCAAGAGAAATTTATGATTCTGGCAGTACAATGAAGAAAGCAAGAGAAAATTCTTTACAACATTCTAGTAGATTTGACCAAGGTCTCTTATCAATGCAGGTAAAGCAATCCTGAGAATGATCCACCAAATCACGGATCAGTCAAAACCGATTATCACAATTTAAAGGATAAAGAAAGAGAAGAAAATAGTCCAGAAAAGAAAGATTCTAGTCAAGAAACTAATGATAACCTTTCTTCTATGGGTTTTATGGTTAATACCTCAAACATTATCAAAACCTTGCTCTTTAGGTAAGAAATATGAAAAAGAAGAGTGAGCTTAATATGGTAAAATCAGATTCCATTATAAAAGGGGAAACCAGTTCAGGTCAGAAGGAAACGACTTCAGGTCAGACGGAAACCACTTCAGGTCAGACGGAGACTACTTCAGGTCAGAAGGAAACCAGTTCAGGTCAGAAGGAAACCACTTCAGGTCAGACGGAGACTACTTCAGGTCAGAAGGAAAACATATCAGGACATTTGCGAGCCTAAAAATCCTACAAAGAAAATTGATGATGATGAAATTTCTATTAACAGTACCGTTCGGGATAAGTGATGAAATGCGAACATACATTTTAAAATGTGCCAAAGAAATCCTATCAAAATTTATCGACAAGAAAATAAAAGAAGAGAACCTTCCTAACGTTTTATTGTCATTTTGTAAGGCAAATAAACTTACTGATATCAAAAATGATGAATCACTCGATAAAAA
>SEYY01008259.1:7500-30000 GCA_009176605.1 Armadillidium nasatum | reverse complement strand
AATTGAGCGGAAAGTAGCCTAAATATATAATTTTTAAATTTAATAATAATATCGCTATTATTATTAATATTAATACGTAATAATAATAATAATAATGTATACTACTATTAATTAAATGCTGTATTTTCTAGTTTTGTCTTGGCTAACAGCGAACAGCATCCAAATTTTTAAAAATACAATTGATGCTATATATATATATATATATATATATATATATATATATATATATATATATATATATATATATATATATATATATATATATATATATATATATATATATATATATATATATATATATATATATATCTTTTAATTATTTAATAAGATGTTTGCAGAAATAATTACATTAACCTGTTGATCTTCCAAACTCCTTCAGGGACCTACCAGTAATCTACATATATTTCCTACCAATTTGTTCTACTTGCTTTGGTATCCTGTATGCGTTAAGGATGCCAAATAATGTAATTTGTGTGTATCTCTTGTTACGTATGTGTTGAATGAGTTGTTATACGATGTCCTCGAAGGAGGAGGTATGCGACTAGATAATTCAGAAAAGAGCGGTGTCCATTGTAATAATGTTATAAAGAGTTTGATATAACATTTTAACGTCTTGAGGGAGTTTATAAGGGAAGAAGCCCCCCTCCCCCCCAGCCTATTCCTTTTTTCTATTTAAAGTTAACGAGTAGTGACACCAACTCCATATTTGATACGCTTTTTCCAATGGTGAATGATAATTTTACAGAGAGAGCAAACAACTCTAATTGGAATCTTTTGAATTTTTTTTTTTTTAAAATGACATACTGTGACATGCTCATTTATATCTCTAACAGTTGTCTGATCAGTGGCGCATCTTGGGTCGTCGGAGATGTATGCAAGAATCAGAGACAACAGAACATCCTTCTGAGATGTTCCTTACCCAACACAGAATCCTCCATCACATCACCTCTCTTTGGACTCGGCCGGCGGCCGTCGCGGATTTCCTGAAGGCAGTGTGGCCCTTCCAGTGAGGAAGGTCCTATATATATATATATATATATATATATATATATATATATATATATATATATATATATATATATATATATATATATATATATATATATATATATATATATATATATATATATATATATTACTCACAAATGTTCTCCGTTGAGGGTCTTTCATATCGCGGGGGCCTTATCACAGCCACTGTCTGACTATCACTATATTGTAATTTTTTTTTCTTTAACTAAGTTGAAAAATGCCACCTACGCTTGAATTCAGTATACTAACATGCTCCAGCCACGGGTTTTTTTTCACATCACCGCTCACGGGCAGAGACCTATGCAAGGAAGGGGTGCTAGAGCAATAGAAAAGATAACCCACAATTTTTTCAGGTGAGCACAGACGTGGGCCTTAATGGAATGGAGATTAAATTCAGCAGGAAACACAGAAGATGGGAGAGAATTCCACAAAACAGAGGTGGCTGGAAAGGAGGAGGCACCACAGCGAACAAGCCTGGAGTTGCCTATGTATACACAAAATTTATGTGCAGACAATGCACCCCTTATGCTACGAGGACGCCGTAAAGGTGGAGGTATGCGAGTGGACAGTTCCCTCGAGCATTTGCCACTGTAGTACCTATAGAAAAGAGACAGGGCACCAACGTCACGTCGCATAGATAAAGGGTCAAGTGAATTTGTAAGAGCGAAACTTTATAAGTCTTTTAGCCTTTGACTCAACCCTATCCAAAAGACGAGTGAAATCTGAGCCACCCCAGATATGAGAGCAGTACTCTATATAAGGGCGGATGAGGCCTTTGTATAATTGGAGTAACTGCGAGGAAGGAAAAATTCTCGCAGCCTAAACAAAGCTCCCAGCTTCTTTGAGGCCGCCCTAGCAACCATTGTGATGTGAGGTTTCTAAGACATTTTTTTTGTTTTTGTAAAGACCAAGAATATTTATATTGTCAACAGGAGAGACGGGAGAACCGTCGAAAGAAGTAGAAAAGTTAGGAGGTGTCTTTGAGAGAGAGATCTCTAGAAGTTGAGTTTTTAAAGAGTAAAACTGAAATAATATTTACACTTGAAACCTAAACTTTAAAACGGTAAAATGAATTTAAAATCAAAAATTTAATCTTAAAATAGTCTTAAACAATTTTAAGTTAAAAATTCAAATTGTATCAAATGGAAATAATTTTTGTTCTCGGAAAATAAAACTTCCTATAATAAAACCTATAATAATAAGTGAAAATTAAGAAGTTAAAACTTGAACTTTAAAAATGCCGATGTTCCACGTAGTAAATATTTAGTAAGCTTGAAGAATATTAATCGGTTAAAACACTTAAATTAATGCAGGACAATGATTGAAAAGATGTAGAATAAAAAAAAAAAAAACACATACACATTTTCACTTAACACAAACTCATGATAAGGAAAAAAATAAGGTTAAAAAATCCACCATGAGAGAGCACGAACACATCCTCACTCGACAAAAGCTAAACTATATACGCTATAATCACTTTTAAACTCCTCTTGTTCATGTGACTGATTCAAGTTGTGCAGTACTGGTTTGTCTTTTGAAATAGGGTAATTGGTCTGCTTGTTTTTTTTTTTTTTTTTTATCTTTTATCAAATATTTTTAAACGGAATCGATATTTTCATTTTTCCATGTATAAATTATTTTTTAAATAGTCGTGTTAATATATTAGAAATTTCATCATTGCTATCTCTTTTTTGTGTATGTAGATTTATATTCTATCTTTACCAGGATTTCTATTTCATAATTTATTATAGCAAATGTTTTTGAGGAGGGAAATGAATATCATTGTAATTTACATTTATAGGTAGATCATCATCAGCGTTTCTATACAATTTTCATATTAAATTTATATATTCTTATGATTATTTTCTTTCTTTAATTGTTAATTGATTCCCCAATAGCGAGCGATGAGAGTATATTATCTTTTTCTTCGTTTATTCTTTTATTTATCAGTTATTTGTTTGTGTCTCTTCAGATTACTTTTTAATTTTAATTTTGCAGTATCTTAATTGTATAAGGTTGAGTACAGTCTGTTATGTGATGTTATTGGTTTAGATTGATCTTCGTTTAATCAGTCTTGTAACTTTTGAACCTTGTTCAATCGAACGAAATGCTTTAAAAATCAGGTTTTTCTATTGTCTCTTTAATTTTCATTTTCTTTATCAGAATCCATTTTGGTAAATGTTTTTGTTATTATTTATCAAGATGAAATAGATTTCAATTTTTGTATCATTGAAACCTTTCTTTGCCGATCTATACTTATTTTTTTAAAGTAAATTTTGATTTGGTTTCAATTCTTTACCAAATTCTAGAAGCAAACATTGGCAATCAACAAATTTTTTTTTTTTCATTTTGGTGTTCGTAATTCTGTTTTCTCAACTTTAGATCAAATTCGCCAACGATTTTCTTCAAAAGAATTTTTTCCATGCTTGACTTTTTTAAAGCATGTCACAGAATTGTTCCAGTCACCCTTTTGTGTGACTTGAAGTTGGCTCGTAAGTATATATATATATATATATATATATATATATATATATATATATATATATATATATATATATATATATATATATATATATATATATATATATATATATATATATATATATATATATATATATATATATATATATATATATATATATATATTATATTTTTTTATATTATATATCAATTCTGCTAATAAACGGCGTTTAAATGTGCAATAAATAATTAAAATAAAGGGAGTGTGTTCGCTTTCCAT
The DNA here is from genome assembly GCA_009176605.1 of Armadillidium nasatum. Taxonomy (NCBI): domain Eukaryota; kingdom Metazoa; phylum Arthropoda; class Malacostraca; order Isopoda; family Armadillidiidae; genus Armadillidium; species Armadillidium nasatum. The sequence goes on along the minus strand of SEYY01008259.1, from coordinate 26,231 downwards.
AGATACATGTAAGATTGAGATATTAATCTTCAAAAGGATGAGATGTGTAGAAAGACGTTCGCACGAGCCCATTTCATGAAGGAAGGTATGCGACGTGAGAGTTCAAAGAGCAATGTCCGTTGTAATAGCATAGTATAGAGAGATGACGCAATAATTCGACAGGAAGATAAGAGATTGGAGAGAGTTAGTAAGAGCAGGAAGTTGATAAGACGAAAAGCCCTAGATACCTTTTCAAGATGAGCTGTATGTGTGGACCCACCCCAATATGCGAGGCATACTCCAATACAGGGGCAAATAACACCCCTTACAGCAATGGGGTGGCGTAAAAAAATACGAAGGCGCCACAGAACACCTATATTATAATAATAATATTTTATATAGACATATATAATTGATAAGGCAATATATTATATATATATATATTATATTTAATTATATATATTATATATATTATATAATATAATATATATTATACATGCTATAGAACGACCATAAAGAATAGATATAGAGAAAAGGATAGATTCCGAAAGAGGGATAGTTTGGAAATCATAATTTGTGCCATATATATAAATTTTCGATATTCTAGCCCATAGCGAAATATTCATATAAATAATATATATAAGATAAATATAAATAAATATATATAATATTTATAAATATACTCGATAAGATATATTGGAAAATTATTTCCAAATCCTCCTGTTAAGATAGATTCGAAAATTTAGAAAGAACGGAGTTAAAGATAATTACGATAGTTAAGAGGGTTGGAAGGGTCCCCCTTCTTCGGACAGGTTGAATAGAGCACGTTTCCAACAAGAAGGGAAGATCGAAGTAGAAAGGCAAAGACGAAATAGTTTACCAAGGCAGGGTGCAAGCTCAGAAGCACAATTTTTGAGAACCACAGGAGAAATAATCAGGACCGTACCCTTCTTATGTTTTTAGAAAGAAATTTAATTTTAATAAATAGTTGGAGGGGGTTAGGATAAGGAATAGCTCCGGAATCGTCCAAGGTAAGTTAAGGCAAAAGTTTGGGCGAAGAGTTCAGCTTTAGTAGAAGGTAAAATGGCAGTTGTGCCATCAGAAGAGACTAGAGGAGGGAAAGAGGAAGAAGCAAAGTTAGAGTTGACATTTTTTGCGAAATGCCAGAAAGGGCGAGATGAAGAAGAACCAGAAAGATTATTGCATTTTTCGGCGGAAAAAGTTTTTGGTATCTCAAAGAATAGATTTTTGCACGATTCCGGGATGAAAAATAAGTTATGAGTTTCAGGAGTTTGAAGACGACGGTAATCTATGAAGGCAGTATCCCTGCGGCGGATAGCGCGAGAACAAGCAGAGTTAAACCAAGGTTTGTTAGGTTTAGTAGAAGGGAAAGAATATGGAATGTACGCTTCCATGCCAGAGAGAATCACCTCGGTTATACGCTCGGCACACTCCGAGGGACCCCTCCCACGAAAGCAATAATCATTCCATGGGAAATCAGAGAAGTACAACCGCAAGTCTGACCATTAGCAGCACCGAAGTGCCACAACGTCTCCTCGCCGAAGGCGGGGGCCGTTCTTGCGGAAACTTGAAGAGACAAACAAATACGGAGATAAGAAGGTGATCGGATGAACCCAGAGGAGGAAAGAGTTTAACAGTATAAGGAGAAGGATTAGAGGTTAAGAAAAGATCAAGTATGTTGGGTTCATCACCAAGACGGTCAGGGATACGGGTAGGAAGTTGCACCAACTGCTCAAGGTTGTTCTGGATAGAAAAGTTGAAGGCGAGTTCACCGGCTGGAGATTGAGAACTAGAGGAAAGCCATTGGCGGTGGTGAACATTGAAATCACCTAAAATATATGATTTCAGAGAAAGGAGAAGAGGATAGAATGTGCTCTATTTTGGAGTTTAAATAGTCGAAGAATTTTTTATAGTCAGTAGAATTAGGAGATAAATAGACAGAAATAAATAAATTTAGTAGTAGAATTGCAAGAGAGCTTAAGCCTTAAGGTAGAAAATTCATGAGACTCCAAATTAGAGACACGAGAGCAAATAACATCGTTGCGCACATATGCGCAACAACCGCCTTTGGCTGAAAATTGAGGGTAGAGACAGTAGGAGGTAACAGAATAAGGTTTGCTGTCAGCACACTCAAGCACCTGAGTTTCGGTTAGAAATAGAGATGAGGTTTAGAAGAAGAGAGATGGTGTTCGACAAAGGGGAAATTAGAAAAAAGACCGCGAATGTTGCAGAAATTAATGAAAAAAGAAGACCGTGCATCGGGGCAAGCCGGACGCCGGGTCATGGCGCACCATCCCCATCATCGGAGGCCGCCAACTCCCAAGTGATGATGGGGTGGGGGTGGAGGTTGAGGGGCATTCTTTGGATGCCGCCCTCTAAGCATCTCCGAGGCAACTGTTGGTTTCGCCATTTTATTTTGTTTGTTTTAGGTAATGTAAAGTAAGTTCATGTAAAATGTGGGAACATGTGAAGAATTGGGTGGAGAGTAGTTATAGACATCCATGAGGCGGGGTACGCTAGAGAACCCCCTGAGAAGGTGAAACGAAAGAACGAATATATTATATATTATATATATTATATATATATATATATATATATATATATATATATATATATATATATATATATATATATATATATATATATATATATATATATATATATGAGAGAGAGAGTTGGTGAATTTATGAATTGCGTTAAGTAGTACCATTCCAGATAAAAGACGCGTACTCCATACAATTGCGAATGACCCTCCCCTCATACGGTTATGCGAGGAAGTTTGAATACGACTCGAATATTAACCTCTTATGAAGTTTATTTAATAAGGACAGAACCTATACGACTATTGATAAAGAGAAACGGTGGCCCTCTACAACAGCTGCTATAGTGACGTGAAAGTAATTTGGGAAGAAGAAGGATAGATACCGAAAGAGGGAAATTTAGAAATCAAAGCCTTGTCCTTTGTCCAAGGTTCTACTGTAAACTTTCGTAAGGTTCAGCACCTCAATAATAATAATAAAAAACTTACCAAAATGCTAAAGAGCCGAGAACGAAGTACCAAAGAAAGGAGAACAGTGATCAGGAAGAATTAAGATGTTCTAAATCTTCCCGTTCAATATAGTTCGAATTTTTTTTTTTTTAAATAACCGTGGTTAAGGCAATATGACAGAAGACCCCTTTTGCAGGGGTAAAAAGAATGAGTGCACTATTACAGCAGGAAGGTAGGTTATCACCTTGAGGAACAGTGTTACAATCTATCACTTATTGGGAGCTGAACACGTTTAGGGAAGCTTTCAAGTGCAAATATTTTGTATACAAACTGGCAGCGCTTATGGAAGTTGTCCTCAAAGAGGAAAGCATTTATCATCATCCCCTACAGATAAAACTTAGCAGGGTTTTACGACAATGTTTGAGATGAAATTTCCTGTTACTTTCAGTTTTAAAATGCTTAATTAAAATAAAACTATAAAACTTTTAAAAAATACCTTTAATTCATATATTTTCCTTTATTTTTTTTTGTAATAAAATAAAATTTGAACTTTTTATCTTAAAAATAACTTTTCCTCTTAATATAAAACTATAAAATTTAAACATTTTAAATTTCAAACTTAAAAATAAACCTACATAAGATTTTTCACTATATACATTATACACTTTTTAATTTTTAATGACTTAAAATTTTATTTCTAACTCTGCTATCTTAATTTTTCGACTTCTGTTTTCAATACTTCGGAGAGTTCTTCTGCAGATAAATGATAAGGAGCATTATCATAGTAAGAGTAAGGTACATTTTGATACTCTATGGACAAGAACACCAAATATTGTTTAACATTTCTGTCGAGTGATAGCATAGATTCATCTTCTCTAATATTCCTCAATTTGCTTTCCTTACACAATGATATTATTGCCTTTCGGAATATCTTCATCTTTTATTTCCTCGTTAGTAAATGTCGAGAGCATTTCTTTGGCACAATTTAAAACATATGCTTTCCCTTCATCACTTAAATCGTTTTTATTGTTGAGAAAATTATTATTAGGGTTCATCTCTGAAGATTCTTCTGTCTTTTTATCAGTGGTAGTTTTGGCTTTGGCTTTTACAATGGGATTTGATTTTGCTAACGTAATAATGGACTCCCTTTCCTTATTACGTTTCTTACTAAGAGGACATGGTTTATACAGGCGGGTTTGAGATTTCATTACGGGGACCTTGAAAGAAGGCTGGTCGTGAATCACTTTGCTGGATTCTGCCTTTGAAATACATTCTTCATTTCTGCTCTTCAATTTCTGATTGACAGTATCAGCTGTTCCGAGACTTTTCGATTCTTTTTCTGAGAACTTTACCCTTTCCGATGCTACAGAATAATCAATGCTACTCGAGCTTTGGGAAGAATATCTTCTTGACTTCTTCAATGTATTGCTAGAGTCAGATATTCTTCTGGAATCTTCAGAATCATAACTAAATAAGCGCTTCTTCTTTTTAGTCGATATATTGAGAGAGTCGGATATTTCTCTGGAATCTTCAGAATCATCAGTTAATATGGGTTTCTTGTTTTTAGTCAACATTTTGGGAGAGTCGGATATACCTCTGGAATCTTCAGAATCTTCAGAGTCATAAATTAATAAGCGCTTCTTTATTTTAGTCAATTTTTTGGGAGAGTCGGATATTTCTCTGGAATCTTCAGAATCAGAATCATAACTAAATAAGCGCTTCTTTTTTTTAGTCAATTTTTTGGGAGAGTCGGATATTTCTCTGGAATCTTCAGAATCTTCAGAATCATAACTAAATAAGCGCTTCTTTTTTTGAGATAATTTATAATTAGAACTTGAAGAATTTTTATCAATATAATTTGATACTGAAATATTAGAATTTTTAGGCGATTTTACTTTAATCTTCTTCGCCGAAGATTCAGAAGAGCTCGATTCATCGTAAGGTCGTTTACCTTGAGTCATTCTGTTGTTATCGTGAGAATGTAACTTCATTTTATCATTCGACTTAAGTTTATCCTTGTTAAGACTTTTGACTTTGTTTATGGAATTATCATCACTACTTGATGAACCAAATTTACTAACAATGGAACTAGATACGTTTTTTCTTCCCAATCTATCTTTGTTATTACTCATTTTCTCATCTGCAACTGAAGTCTTCGAAGAGTCTTTATCCAAACGTTCGCCTTTGGAAGAATTATTTGTAGTTGATGAAATCTTCTCACTGCCACTTGCATCTTTATGCTTTTGGTATTCTTTTTCTCTTGAAGAGTTTTTTGTCACAGTCTTCATAAATGAAGCTTCTTTACTGCTCTCAAGACCTTCAAGTCTTTTTTTGCATTCTGTGTTCGGCTTCCGATGGTTTGTATTCTCATTTTTTTCTTTGTGTGTCTTATCAGAAATTTTAGGACTGTTGTGGACAGATGAGGAACTATTTTCTACTACTTTATCTTTCCACAATACGTCCTCTATACTCCAGTAGGGGGAAGACATGGTAGGGGAAACTTTAGTTTTCTTACTATTACTATCATGCTCGTCTTTGCTGTAGAATTTTTGGTTCTTATCGCAAGCTTGATTTTTTTTGATAATGTCCTTAGGGTTCGTATTGACACTACCAACACTACTACTACTACTTCTAGAGAGCTTAAGGGACTCACTGGTACTGCAATGCTTTTCCTTGCTAGAGGAGCTTAAGGGACTCACTGGTACTGCAATGTTTTTCCTTGCTAGAAAGCTTAGTGGTTTTACTGTCACCACAGTGCTTATTTTTGCTGGAGGGTTTAGAGTTCTTATCGAAATCACTTTGATAATCTTCACCCGAGAGTTCAGAGCTCTTATTCCTATGATGCTTTTCGCTGCTAGAAGAGTTAGAGGTCTTATGTTTTTCTTTACTAGAGGGTTTAAGACTCTTACTATATATCTGATGCTTATCTTTGCTACTCGAGGGCTCAGAGCTCTTACTTCTATGATGATTTTCGCTGCTAAAAGTGTTAGAGATCTTATGTTTTTCTTTACTAGAGGGTTTAAAACTCTTACTATATGTCTGATGCTTATCTTTGCTGGAGGGTTTAGGGCTTACAGAGTCATTTTTATGTTTTCCTTTAGACAAATTATAAAGATTATATTTAACCAAATATTTTTTTCTTTTCATAATATCTTTTAAATATACAAAACATCTTTTTAATTTAACATTCGATGCTGAAGTATAATGAATCTTTTTTGAATTTTTTTCTTTTGAATTTTTACTACTAATTTTATGGTTATTATTTGAGGACTTATTTCTATCCAAATTAGAAGAACCAGCCTTTTTATCAACCAATGTGGTATGTTTAGAATAAATATGGGTGGAAGTTTTAATATTTTTAATTTTAGTTGGCGAAGATTCTTTGTCTAAACTTGAGGAAGATTCTAATCTTTCTGAACATTTAGAATTATAAGAAATATGGGTAGATGTTTTAGAGTCACTCTGCTTTTCGGATGGCACTGATTTCTGGTTATATAATGAAGATTCTAAACTCTCTGATTTTCTAGATTTTGAAGATTCTGCTCGTGGACTAGAAGCATTATCTAGACTAGTTCGATTTGTACTGCTGATTGATGCCTTCAAACTAGGCTGCATAAGAGATGTAGTTAAAGCATTATTCTTTGAAATGTTTTGTTTAAGTTTACTAACATCATATGATGTCTTAGGTTTAAGTTTACTAACATCATCTGATGTCTTAGGTTTAAGTTTACTAACATCATCTGATGTCTTAGGTTTAAGTTTACTAACATCATCTGATGTCTTAGGTTTAAGTTTACTAACATCATCTGATGTCTTAGGTTTAAGTTTATTAACATCATCTGATGTCTTACGTTTAAGTTTATTAACATCATCTGATGTCTTAGGTTTGAGTTTAATAACATCATCTGATGTCTTAGGTTTAAGTTTACTAACATCATCTGATGTTTTAGGTTTAAGTTTACTAACATCATCTGATGTCTTAGGTTTAAGTTTACTAACATCATCTGATGTCTTAGGTTTAAGTTTACTAACATCATCTGATGTCTTAGGTTTAAGTTTACCAACATCATCTGATGATTTGTTTGAGTCTTGTTTGTTTCTCACGCAATTTAATAAATTGGTATTTGATGATTTCTGACTTTCTTGATGGTTTAAATTTGAAGGTAATTTTAAATTACCATCACAAGAATCATTTGGTTCTTGCTTTACATTTGACGATTTCTGACTATCTTGATAGTTTAAATTACAATTTATATCCGAATCATCTGGTTCTTGCTTTACTGTTTTCTCTTTTAAAGGACTACTGGTGACTCTATTATTATTGGAAACTTCTGAAGCTTCTTGTTCTTTTTCGGTCTTCACTTCTACAGGAAATGATGAAAGGTCACTCTCTTTTGAAGTGCAGGACTTTTCTTTTTGACCTTTTAAAACACTACTATTAACATCAGTTACTTCTTGATCTCTTCCAGTATTTGAATCATGCTCTACCTTAATATTAGTTTCTTTTTTAATCTTTGTACTACATTCTTCACTTAAATTATTTGGCATATCTTCAACTGGCGGACTAGTTGATCTTCCTTCCAAGACATTTGAGATATGGCTGTCATTAAAATTTTCAGTGTTTGAAGAAGGATCAATATCGTCATCTTTATTTTCTAACTTAACTTTAAAATTAAGATTAGAATTAGAATTGGTGGTAATTTCTGATTCTTTACAAGGTTCTTCATCATCGTCTAAACACAAATCATAGAGTGGTATCTCTCGTTTAACTAATATGCATTCTATTTCTGGTGGGTCTTTTTCATCTTCAATTAATATTAAGTCTTCATTACTCTCAGTATTGTCGATGCGTGACTCTTCACCAAAATTTCTTCCATGACTATAAGATATACTGCCTGAGGGTGTAACAACGGTGGAATTATTTGAACTACCATTATTTGAGTTATTAGTGGGACTCATTACCTTATTACTATGTTCATTCCTTACTTGAATTGGTTTAGAATCATCATCTGTATCTAAATCAAACAAACTTCTTTCCGGTTTAATTCTTGTTGCATTACTCTCAACCTCGGGTGACTTACTGAGGGTGTGACTACAACTCTCTGCCTCTCTATTTTCAGTTTTTAAAGTAAGAAGTCTACCTGAAAGTGTATTTGATACATCTTCTTTGGTTGAACGAATAACTACGCTGGAGGAACAAGCACTGTTAGTTTTCTCTAGATTTTTAGACTGAGTATCGATATAATTTGAAGACCCTGCTTCGGATGAAGATTTTAAAGAATTATGCTTTAATCTAATTCTATTGACTACATCCCCTACACCAGAATAAGGTGGATATTCATTTTCAGAATCACTGCTGGGAAAGTAATACTCGACTCCGCTTTTAACTGAATCTGCATCGCTATCATAATTATTATCAACTTCGGCAACTGAATCTAAGTTTTCCATATTAACATTATCATTTGATACATTAAAATCGCTATTGAAAGAAGTATTCAAAATATCATCTCTGTGTTTGTAAGTACATTTAGATCCATTTGTGCATTCTAACGATAGCTGATCAAAACAATAAAAATGCCATCCGACTTTGGGAATCTATGGCGTTTATCACATAATGGATCTTTACATTCATTATTGTGCAAATAATTAAGACATCTGCTTTTAGAGTACTTATCTTCGTATAACATTTTAGTCCGCTTGGAACTTCTCCTTTTATGAATATATTTACAGTCGCGAGATGGACAATTTCTATGCAAATAATAGTATTTACAATGAACTCCATCATCCCTCGGAAATATGTGAAGATAACTGCACCGTGAAGAACATGGATCATCATTAATATAACGTCTACATCGGCGATCTTTAAGCTCGTCATAAAATGGCACTGTTTTACTATTAGACTCTTTCTTTACTTCGTTATTTACACCTTTCAGAAAAGTTTCTACATTCTGAATGATAGGTTCTTCCCGCCGTAATTTAATCCTTTTTCCAGCTAACTTTTCATAAAATAACGAGTTTTTTACATCTGTCTTTGCTGCATTAGGATCTACATCCCAATAACGATCAACTTCATGAAAAGGGCCTGGCCATATTGCCATGAGACCCTTTTCGTTTTGCTCTAAAAACAAACAATCGAGTGTGATTTTGTAAAATCTACTAGATTTAAGAGAAGATTTTGGAACTTCCCTTTTTTTAAAATTAGATTGCAAATAGTTTCCAGTGGGAGAAGACTCTGAGGGCGTACGTATATTAGGAGTTCCACTTATTTGTCGTCTGGATTCATCAGCAGAATTGTACTTTGTAGGAACACTTAATACTTTGGTATTAGCCTTATATGACGATGAGGGTTCTATAGGTTCTCTAGGAGAATATGTGTACTTTGATTGTCTTTGGAAGCATTTAGAACAGCTGTTAACTGTCCAATTTATAGTAGTGTGAGGATTCCTTCTATCACAACAGGGAATATCAAACCTAGAATCTCGAAGTAGTTCTGAAGTATCTTCGAAATGGGCATAGGAAAAGACATTGGAGTCTTCATCATTGTCACTTATATCCTGAAAGAGTAAAATTAATTATGATGAAATATGAAAAATAATGAAAAACTAGCTTAATAATGAAAATAAAACATTAATAAAATAATAAATGGTGAGATAGAATGGTCCTTAAAAGTTTTAAAAGAGTCAAAATTTTGTACCTAACATCAATATAGTGAAAAAAACACTACCTACCCTCATCCCCCAAGAGGAACAAAAGTACCCATTTCCTGGAGATTGAAGTATAAAATTTTGTTTAATCACAATTTCAATTTAAAAAAATTAAAAAAAAATATACTTTTAATCTCTTCTTTCCTCATTTCTAAATTTCGTCACAAATAACAACAGCTCCTCATCTTATATCAACATCCTTACATTATTCTTCCTCACAATGACTTCTCTCATAGCAGCAAATTCTTTCTGGATGCAAAGCCTCGAGATCCTCCGACGGTGTCCTGTAGGTCAGTATCGATGCTCGGCCACAATTTCCGACGGTAATTTTCTGTTAAAAAAATTAGTTAGCTGCCACTGGCCCACCCGTATGGTATGGCACACTCTCAAACTCGGTAAATTTCACCCAAATGCCACGGCCTCTTTTTTTGCAATTCATTAACATCTGCTTTGCGACACATGTTCCGCATGTCACTTACTTCACTGTACCACCACCATTCAATCAATAATGTCAGTGGTAGGTTCCAATCATTCTTTTCCAACACCAAAATCTGTATTAAAATGTTTCTACCTTAAACTAGCAGAGTGACTAAGTTTTTCTCCGGTATGCTTATATATATATATATATATATATATATATATATATATATATATATATATATATATATATATATATATATATATATATATATATATATATATATATATATGTACGCGGTAAAGACAAGCCCATAAGCCCGTGTCCATCCTGGTCCACGTACTGGCAGAATTATGCTTAAAATACTATCTGGAGGGAACGGGCGGGGCTGATTGTGCTAACGGGCGGATATGGGCGGGCTGGACGATATTTGTAAAATCAAGTCGGGTAAGCCTAGAGGTAACTATTTCTTTTCAAGGTTATATATATATATATATATATATATATATATATATATATATATATATATATATATATATATATATATATATATATATATATATATATATATATATATATATATATATATATATATATATATATATATATATATATATATATATATATATATATATATATATATATATATATATATATATATATAATAAATTCCATAGAGATGGAATTTATTAAAATACTTTTCCGTTTGAATTTATTTCCAAATTTCCAAGTGGAAAACAGTATTAACGAGTTTCTCACTAATATCTCCTAACCCATCTTCATTTTCCTATTGTACCCACCCCCCCCCCAAAAAAAAAAAAAAATACACCTAAAACTTTTATATATAGGATCACTTACATCGTAACTTAACAGAAATATTCGTACTATACTTGACGATACATTCTCTAAATGCCAGCTCGTTCTGAAAAATTATAACTCCCTCTAAATACATACTTTCTTCAGACACAAGTAATCTCACCCAATGCTTCTCAGATTCTCATTAATTTATTGATTTAAAGTATACCAGCTGTAATGTGGCATATGTGAGGATAAACTGAGTAGTATCCTCTAGAACTGACCTTCCCTCTTTGCTCTCCTAAACACATGAAAGACCATGGAGATACCTACCCTTGTTATAATTTCTCTATCCTTCAACATGCGTCTTCCCTTCTTAATCGTACAATATTGGGGTCTTATATATATAAAAACTTTTTGTCCTTTTCACTCAATAACGAAGTCCATTTTATTATTATTTTTTATTTCAATATCAATATTATTAATTTATTTATTATTATTATATTATAATTATTATTATTTTAAATATCTTATATGTAGTTAATGAATTTATATTTTGATTGTATTTTAAAATTGAAAAATGAAAAATTTAGTTTGTGCTGAAGACGAACCGAGATACAATGTGAAACGTTCACAGGGTATTAAAGGAGTATGTGGAAATTCTTAGGCTTTACCCTTTCTAATTAGATTAAGGTTCACTAGGAAAGAAGCTATCTCAACTTATATATATATTAATATATATATATATATATATATATATATATATATATATATATATATATATATATATATATATATATATATATATATATATATATATTATTAGAGATAGCATCCGCATCCGCACTTGACGAAAGTTTTACATACGCATTCACATCCACACTTCACCAAAATTCGACATTCGCATCCGCAAATGAGAAAATATGACATTCGATCCATCACTATATATATATATATATATATATATATATATATATATATATATATATATATATATATATATATATATATATATATATATATATATATATATATATATATATATACTAAAGAGCAAAATCAATACCCCACTGGAAATAACGTCAATAGGAGGATACTGAAACGTACAAAAAGGGTAATAAGATTGTTAATATACAGCACATAGCTATACATAATGGGGATAATGTGATGCCCTCCGGCCGTTCCCACAAATCTCTGAGAGAGGAGTGATAGAAAGCTTTATATTGTGTAAGGTAGGGGCACCTGAGAAGGAGGTACTGTTATCTTTGTCATTTGATAATGTTTTGTCTTTTGAGGCTATGTTTTTACGCTTGTAGGTTAATGTGGTGACCAGAGCTCAATCTGGCTAGTGTAATTTTGGTTTTCCATGGTAGAGTGTTTTGTGAATTTGAAATGTCGGGAGGATTTGTCGAGAAGGTGATTTGGTTGATGAGTATTGAAATAATTTTGTATTATGAATGTGTGTATGGGCTTGTTTAGTGATATGTTATTTGCAGGAGGAGGAATAGTTCTGAAGTTACTAAAGTATTGGGCAAGTGATGATACAGGTGATTTAATTGGCATCTTGTAATGTTATAGTGGCATGGGTGTGGTGTGTCTAGGGTGTTGGAATAGAATTTGGTACCAATCATGTCTAAGTGATTTGGGATCGGGAAGATTTTTTGCTTCTTCGTTTTAAGTGTTGAATTACGGTGATTTTAGTGCAGCCTGATAATTCGAAGGGCGGTGTTTGTTTGTGTGCGTGTATTTTTTTTATGTAGTTTCTCTATATTTGAAGGGGAGGTGGTAGGGTACCAGAATGGGAATGCGTAGTAAAGTGTTGGTCTTATGAACTGTTTATATGCTATGATTAGGTTGGTTAACTCATTACTAAAGTTGTTTTGTGACAGTGTTCGTAAGATGCTTAGTTTCCTGTTTGTAGTGTTCGTTATGTTTAGATATGATTTGAGAAGGTAAAGTGAGAGTCATATGTGAGACCGAAGATCTTTTGAGATTTGTTGAGGAGAATAAGGATATTATTTAGTTTTTGCATGGGAGTTATAGGGGACTAGCTACTTTTCGAAAAATCTGGCAACCTAAGCCAAAACGGGATTTTGATTTGCAAAGCAAATCACTCCTCTCAAATTGACCTCACGCTCTTTCCTGACACCATTTTGGGGGGTTCAACCCATTGAAATTGGCCTCAAGTCTGGGGAAGGGGCCCCCGTGAACCCCCCAAAAATGGTATCAGGAAGTTGCCTGAGTTTTTGTTCAAAGTACAATCTTGCATTCAAAGTGAAGGCAAATAGTGTTTTTTTTTATAAACGTAGTTAAGGAGTGCTTCTGTGCTTCAAAAGTTACATCACCACAAACAGAGAACCTACCTGTCATGTTCACACATACATATACGTGGCATCCGAAACAGTAACAAATTAGAAATTAAAAATTGCTTAGATACAAAAAATCTTGATGCTTCGTTGTGGAAATCTAATTTAAAAAATATTAGCATCTATGTGGTTTAATAAGTTTGATGTGGTGGATAAAGTTAAATAAAGGTAGTTAAATGTAAATTAACAATTTAATTTTACTTTTATTGATAAAGATCAAGTACTGTACAATACATATTCCTTCGACATCAAGATTTTGTGCATTGATAACGATTTTTAATTTTATTTCTATTCTTTCAGATGCCGCGTGCATTAGAAAAGGCAGATAATTTCGGCTACATTTGTGACGTGACTTTTGAACAGAAGCGCGCCTATAGTTTGGACGAAAGATTGAAGATCAGGACAAAAAGTGGACTCTGTACATATGTTGAAAAACCTGTACAAGTAACTTAAGCTAGTGGTTGAACAGGAAAAGAAAACGTGTGTTTTTGGACGTCCCCATGACCTGGAGAGAACCATTAGAACATGACAACAATTACTACTACATGACGCCCCCAACTAGGAAAGTATTAAAAAAAATAAAAAAAATAAAAAAATAAAAAAAAAAAAAAAAAAAAAGCCGTCTGCAATATCCAAACATTTTATTAGCTACCACACTCTTCCCTACGGAGGACTATTTTTTTTAGATGCAACGGAATCGTTTTTACTCGAGTCAGATGAAGAAGAGAATGAGGATTTTAGTCCGAGATCATCAATGTCAAATAACTCAGATTTTGACTAGACTCCCTCTTTTTCTGAAACATGCCTCATAACTCAACTGCTTGTTAAGCTCTCGACTACAGCATTGGAATGTTAGAGTTTCCAGATTTTGTGACCGTCAAGGTGATCTAATGGCTTGTATCAATATCAATGGTTTGATAGCCACGTTCATCATCGAACATAATCCATGCAACCAGAGATTCATCTAAGTCAAAGCAGTCTTCCTATAATGGGAATATTAAGTCATAATTTCTATTGAATTATGGAGCACATAAAGAGTAAACGCTCAAAAATTGGGAAGGTGATCATAAAACCTTTACTTTGAGAATACTTCCGAGTAGTTATACCTTCGTAATTATTTGGAATTATGAAAAACCAATTACATATTTTGAATCAGAACATTTTCTATAAAGATATCCCCATAATTTTTTTATATTTTTTTTTCCTTATACAAGGCATAGAAGAGAGTTTCAGGGTCATTCGACATGTGTTACTTGAAAAGTCTTTTTCTCAGGAACAGTTTGGAATTATAAAAAACTAATTACAGATTTGGAATCGGCAAATATTTTACTAAAAGACAGTTGAAAAAGAGATGGGGGAAATTTTTATCCTCCCACCAAAAGTTAGCGTTCCTCAATTTTAAAAAATTGGCGAGTCATGTCATACTTTGAGTGGTCATATCTCCGTAACCATTTTGAATTATGGAAATCTAATTACATATTTGGAATCAGGAGGAAATTTGCTATAACATTCCAAAAATAATTTTGTTGTTTTCATATTCTGCCATATCCAAGGTCGTTTGACAGATGTCACTTTAAAAGTGAAAAGACTAACATATTTGGAATCGGCAATGATTTTACTAAAAACTATTAAAAAGGGGAAATTTTTTCACCCTCAAAAGTTAGGGTTCCCTTAAGTTCATAGCGCCTCTATCAAATGTATGAAGGCCCAAGAATGTCACGCTACGACTCTTTTTTTTAACAGCAATTTCGCGATGATAGGAATGTTTGGGTGCTTCAAGGTGAAAATTGGTGGTCTCCGTTTTCCAAGAATAAATCAATGAATATACAACGATCCTGTTAAACGATGAAGAACGAGATGTTCAAAAAAAATTAAAAAAATTAAAATGTTCAAGTTAAATAAATTATCGGTGGACATTCTTATCAAAGAAATCAAGCATGAAATGATACAATCTTCACTATTTCCAGGTTTTTCGAAACGTATCAACTCATGTATAGACTATTTTTATGTTGATTTTTTATTTTTATTTTGGGAAGGTAAATTTCAATGGTTAAGGTAGAAATTTTTTTTTTAAATAATCCAAATATTTGAGAAATAATTATATTACAAAGTTTGTTCAAAGATGATCAAGACATTTTCATTTTCAAGTTATGGAAGAACATACTGCGAACTAAGTCCGCTTTTTGAAATACTCTACATGAGCATTAACCCACGATGCCGTAGTTTTGGTACGTCCTTGATGTCTTTGACGTAGAAGGAAGTTAGTTGCTATCGAAACCATTCCAGGACATTGCGTTGTACTGTGTCCACTGCTTCCCGACAGATGGACCATGTGGAGCTGGTCATTGTCATAGAGTTGAATGAAATGTTCTGACTTTCCAGATCTAGATCTTTTCCTGCGAATGGCATCTCCTACGGCATCATTGAGCAACATAGAATTAAAAACTGGGCAGTAACTGTAACCATTTGTTCCAAAATAATCTACATGATACCGTGCATGTCCCAGGCTGACGGCAGCACTTTACTCTTTGTGAGTTGTGGAGACTTTATGACACTATTCTAGGGCTGCGTTTGCTTTCATGCGTGAATACAATGGTGATGATTGATTGGAAAAATCCGTCCCTATCTTAAAAAAAATAAAAATAAAAAAAAATAAATAAATTCCATCTCGATGTCAGGCATCCATTTTCGCCGATTACTTTCTTCTTACCTTAATTCTTGCGATATTCGATAATAACAGCTGTTGGACGAATGTGTTTATTGGGTTCATTAGTTAGTAAGTTTGGATCTTCACCAAATTCCCGACACCATTCATACACTTTTGGCAGAGATGGCCTATGTTGTCCAAATTGTATTTGAAATCGTAAAATTTCTACAAGAGAAATTTGATTTTACGTCGTTATTCCACATCAATAGGCACATTTTCCGACGGAACCTTCGCTATCTGCACCAGAAACTACTTGTTAGACGCACGATACGTGCAAAGGAACGGAGACCAATCAACCGAGGTTGCATTTTTTCTCACTTTCGTCTCTTTACTTATATGCAGTTTCGCTCTACTTTGGACGATTTTTGAAATTATTATAAAACTACTAAAAATTTAATAGCATTGTGTAAAATTAATCCAGTTTTTTGTTTTTCTTTTTTTTAATAATCTTTTCCGACTGTTATTGAAGGTGTCTAGAGAAACAGAATTTCTTGCGGAAGGACAATATTCAACTTAATGGAAAAATTTCTTCATATATTTTGAGCACAAAAATTGCACTTTAATGATCTTTATAGTTCCTTTGGTCTATATCTCAAATCCAATAATTACGATCAAGTAAATTTCATCTTTAAATCTACATCAGTGATATCCTTCAAATTAATTTTTTTATTTTATTTTATTTCAAACGGTCCAAATGCTAATAAAAAATAACTGCTTCAATAATTTAAAAGAACGGTGGTCTTCATGGAATACGATACCCTGAGTATGTTCTATGCCAAGTAAATGACATGGAACGTAGTCACGGTATCCCCAATTTTTTCCGTTTCTCTCAACTTCTTGCCTTATTTTCTTTTAAGTTACCACCACCACTTATGGGCAAAGCCCTAATAAACCCGTTTTTCAATTTTCAGCACACAGCTTGATTACACCACTACATGCAATTAAAAAAATAAGCCAAGGATTAGTGACATTAAAACCATGTGCATTAAGATACTTTGCTTAGAATAAGAAACATTTTACCGAAACCATGAAACAATTAATTTTATACAGAAATTTATGTTTAGTTTTAAATTCAGTAAAAATAATTCTAAAATAATAAAAAACCCATTTAATTAAGCAAACACCAATATCATGCAAAAGAATCCCAAAGGTAAAAAATAAAAAATAAAAACATTAACTTACAAGCACAAAATTTTCATTATAAAAAAAAAACTAAATAAATAAATAGAAAATAAAAACAAAAAACAAAACCAAGAATCCCAAATAACGAATAATTTTCATAAAATATTTTCAAATAATCTACCATTAAGGGATAAAATAATTTTACTTTTCACTCCATCCTTTGATATACTTTCAAAACAACGCATTCGGCCAATTGCAACTATATATATATATATATATATATATATATATATATATATATATATATATATATATATATATATATATATATATATATATATATATATATATATATATATATTATTGACATTTTTCAACTTATTTCCATCAACGCTTTCATAAAACAAACAAACCTTCCCCCCAAAAAAAAATATTCCAATTTAAATTTATTAACTTTACGAACTACTTAAAAAATAAAAATTCTATGTATTGCTTCCTCAGAAAGTTCTCAATATTCTGAATATGTATTCCTAACTTTATCAACTAAATAGAAAGCTAGAAGGGGTGTATCTTTCTGCTTGTCATTTACTTTTGATTTTTCTATGATAGCTTCTAAGAGAATTGAATGAAATGTAATAGCTCCATGTACATAAATCCTCAGCAGTTGGCAGCACTGGAGAAAAGAATGTTATATTATGTTCTGCAGCGGCAAGCTTTCATGGTGAAGGGCTACATTGAAAAATGAAGGTATGTAATCAAATTGTAAATCCTAAGGAAACTGTTTCATTTATTAAAATACTCCCACTCAGTCCTTATGCATATGAAGCATAAATTTTATCAACCCTCGCATATGTCAATAAATTTTTGAAAAAAAAGAAAAAAAAAACATGCATCGATACATGACATATCAGTTATGTCAAGCACACAAAATGGCTGGAAATGTACCATCATCAGATCTATCCAAACTAAATTATGTAATCCCCCATTCATTTTTCACACAAAATTGTTTTCTCTTTTATTTGCCATAGAAATATCGGAGCTTAGGAAAATAACACTTTTACATTTTACAAAAAAAAAAAAAGTTAGCAACTCTAAAACAAAAATTTTTTTTTTATTACTTAAAATTTCTACTTTTGGCATCCTCTTGGATTTCAAACATTATCCTCTGAGTTAGTCACTCATTTCCCCCCCCCCCCAAGGTAAAAAAAAACAAATCGGTTTTAAATTTGCTCTTTTTCCAAATCTGGTAAACCTTTTTTCTTTATCAATTGCAACTTAAACTGCCCCTTATTTGAGTAACGCTTCATAAGTCCTCTTCGGAAAAACTAATATTACTAAAGTAAATCTCCCACTCTTAACCTCCTAATACATTAAATGCTTATACAAGGTGTAAGATATCAACCACCACCACCACCACCACCACCACACAGGATCAATGAATATGCATACAAATGGTAATTTAACAAGCGTTTTAGTATATTGAAGTAAGGAAATTATATTTTAAAAAAAACTTACCTCGTTATATATATATATATATATATATATATATATATATATATATATATATATATATATATATATATATATATATATATATATATATATATATATATATATATATATATATATA
>SEYY01008258.1:0-10156 GCA_009176605.1 Armadillidium nasatum | reverse complement strand
AATATTCACATTTTTAGGCTAATTTAGGCTTCCCTTGTGGCTTTTTTAAAAAGCAAAGGTGACAGTCGAATATTTATTATTATCAAAGGAAAAATTTATACCTAACATTAGATTTTAATGTTAACTACAACAAATAATACAAAAATAAGCACATTTAGACTGAAACAGCAATAACAATGATACGAAAATTCGTTCGTATTAAAGACATATGGACATAATTATGGCGAAATAATAATCTTTTTTTGAGGTTTTATCCTTAGGATTCTCCTCCTTTACCAAAATAACCCATCATTTTTCAACATTTTCAAATTAAAATAACTCATTTTAATCTAAAAATGAGGGTTCTTTACAAAAAAAAAAATAATCAAACCATAAGCAATCGTAAAAAATTCGAAATTTTCTTACATAAACACTTAATAAATTAGTACTAATTAACATACCCTCAGCTTGGAAATCCTTTCAAGCCATTCAAATATGTTGCAAATATTTCATACTAAGCAAGAAAACAGATATTTTCATATTTTTTTCTAACGCCATATGCATTTTTATCGTAAATTTAACTATTTTAAGAAGTTTTAACAGAAGATTTATACCGCAAAATTTATGAAAATAAACATAACAAACAAAGAGATATCCTTAGGATTAAGAGCATAAATGAAGTCGAAATGATAAAATTATTAATTTATCGTAGGATGATTTTCCATATATTTTGCTTTTAAAGTCCTTTTTTATTATTAAGTCTTTTCTAGTATATTAAAATAAAAAATAAAACTCTATTAAACCAAAAGTGTAAGGTAATTAACAGCCTCATTCCCTACGTAATCATGTATAAAAGTATATTTAAATAGCTTCATTCGCATATTCAATGAAGTAAAATTAGGCAAATTACCTTTAAAAGCACCATCTCTTAAAAAATATTATCATTTTTTTTCATCAAACACCGGAATATAATATGCTAAATACGCAAATTGTGACAAAAATTATCTACAACGAACAAGAAAAATTAGTGAAAATTTTCTCAAATATTCACATTTTTAGGCTAATTTAGGTTTCTTTTATGGGTATTTTATAAACCAGGAGGTGACAATCAAAAATTTTTCCTTATGAAAGGAGTATATTTTATACTGAAAATATAGATTTTAATGTTAACTACAACAAATAATACAAGAATAATCACATTTGAACTGAAAAAGCATAAATATGATGCGAAAATTCGTACGTATTAAAGATATATGGACATAATTATGGCGAAATAATAATCCTTTTTTTGAGGTTTTATCCTTAGGATCCTCCTCATTTACCATAACAACACATTATTTTTCAGCATTTTTAAATTAAAATAAATCATTTTAACCTAAAAATGAGGGTTCCTTTACTAGTATAAAGTAATTATACCATACGTTTTCTTTAAAAATTTGACATTTTCTTACATAAACCCCAAATAAATTAGGACATATTAACATACCCTCAGCAAAGAAGTCCTTCCAAACCATTGAAAAATGTTGCAAATATTTCATACTAAGCAAGAAAAGTTATTTTCATATTTCTTTCTAACTCCATATGTTCGTTTTTCGTAAATTTAACTATTTTAAGAAAATTTTACAGAAGATAATTTGTATTTATATAGCAAAATTCATGAAAATAAACATTAAAAACAAATAGATACATTGAATGCGAGCATAAATAAAGTCGAAATAATAAAAATATTAATTTATCGGAAGATAATTTACCATATATTTTGCTTTTAAATTGCTTTTTTATTATTTAGTCCTTATTAGTATATTAAAATACAAAAGAAAACACTTGTAAACTAAAAGTGTAAGGTAATTAACAGCCTCATTCGTTACATAATCATGTCTAAAAGCATATTTAAATAGCTTCATTCGCATATCCATTGAAGTAAAAATAGGCAAATTACCTTTAAAGGCACCATCTCTTCACAAATATTAGAAATTGTTTAATCAAACATCTCATATAATATGCTAAATACGCATATTGTGACATAAATTATCTACAATGAAGAAGAAAAATTAGCGAAAATATTCTTAAATATTCCATTTTTTGCTAATTTAGACTTCTCTTATGGCAATTTTATAAACTAGAATGTGATAATCAAATATTTATCTCTATGAAAGGAGTACATTTAATACGTAAAATAAAGATTTTAAAGCGAACTACATCAAATAATACAATAATAAGCACATTTGGACTGAAACAGTATAACAATGAGGCGAAAATTTATACATATTAAAGACATGTGGACATAATTATGTCGAAATAATAATCTTTTTTTTGAGATTTTATCCTTAGGTACCTCCTCATTTACCATAATAACCCGTCACTTTTCAGCATTTTCAAATTAAAATAACTCATTTTAACCAAAAATGAGGGTTCTTTACTAAAATAAACTAACCAAACCATAAGTAATCATAAAAATTCAACATTTTCTTACATAAACACCTAATAAATTAGGACTAATTAACATACCCTTACAAGAAGGGGCCAAATTTGACCTAAGTTCAGCTCCAAGCTTTGTTCCAAACCTAGTTGCCTCTTTTCGAGGCAACACACAAGTTGAAATAAGTTTAGACTAAACTCTTAAAAATACTTTAAACTTTTGAAATACAATACAATAATCACGACGTCTTACGGGAATCAAAAAATGGGAGCAGTTTATAAACACTCCGCGAAATGAAGTAAAATTTAAAACCAACCAACTATTTATACCGTTACATTACCCCCTCTCAAGTTTTCGAAAGTACTCAATAACTTTAGAAAATCTTTTTTTTTAAAAAAAACATCAAGACAGCCTAAAATGACCAAAAACATTTTTTTCTACAATTTTACTTATTTTACAATCTCTTAATACATTAAACAAAGCAATGAAAATTCTCTAACAATGATTTGAACAGGAATACTTTATTGAAAAA
Organism: Armadillidium nasatum; assembly: GCA_009176605.1. NCBI lineage: Eukaryota > Metazoa > Arthropoda > Malacostraca > Isopoda > Armadillidiidae > Armadillidium > Armadillidium nasatum. The sequence continues at coordinate 7,226 of SEYY01008258.1, read as the reverse complement.
AAAATACATTTTTACGACTTATGTTTTCTATTATAACGACCCTTCTTATACTCTAAGATTTTTTTCTGAACGTGTGGGAGTGTTTTAACTCCTCCTCTTGATCTTGTTCGCACTCTTGAAATAGAAGATGGTGTTCCTTCGACGTTCTCCTGCAATGTCCCGTTGTTTTCTTTTTTTGGCGTTGCATTTTCTTTGTAAAGGATCAATGACGAGTCAAGCCATTTTCCACTACCGTTAGATTCATATATTATATTGTGGGATATCAACCTTTGATGTAATTCTTCAATTGACAATTGATCACTATTTTCCTGGTCTTGAATGTCATTTCCAGGACGGAACACTTCGTTCGATGAAACCACTTCTCCTGAAAACACCCCCGAAACAGACTCCCAGAGATCTCCTGTGATGATTTCATAGCTTTTATCACGTTCTATTGGAATCTCCTCCCCACTCTCAGTTTGTACACTACAGCTTGACATGGTCACTGGTTCCGTTTGTGTAGACACAGATTTGATCGATTTCCTCTTTCTAGTTTGATACTTTTCCATTAGGCAGCGCACACAAGGTTCTTCAATCTCTATTTCGAAGGAAGGTATGTTTAATGAAGCGTCTTCACCCGATTCTTGGAGGTCGATACTCTCTTTGTCCCCAGAAAAGTAAAGCCTTTTCTTCGGATTTACACTTTCTTCAAGCACTCCCGCATTTGTTGGTCCTCTTTTCAAAGTACGAAGACAAGTAACGTGGTCTAGTGTTCCAGGCTTTCAAATGCTCATGATGGACCCTGAATCTCTTGGTGTCGTCAGAAAGCAGGACAATTTCATAAGTTACCCCATTATCAAAAGCTTTGCTCACAGAGTAAGGTCCTGTAAACCTTTGAGTAAATTTCCTTACATTGCTCTTGTCTTGAGAAATTATCTTCCGGACAACTAGTTGATTTATTTTGAAGGACTGGAATTTCGGGTGTCCTTCCTTCCATACTGACCGTTCCACGGTAGTCACTGGTAAAGTTCCACCTCTTTCATGACTGTCCACTAACAAAACATCTGCAGGCGATTTCCCAGTTTGAGAGTGCAATGTGTTGTTGTAAATTACCCTCATCCTCTGAAGAATCTGGTCCCATTCATATTCTTCTGTAAGCAAACTTCGAAACATCTCTCCAACAGTTCTGTTGACTCTTTCCACCAACCCATTACTTGATGGTTTATATGGGCTGGTAAATACGTGGGCAATATTATATCTTTTTAATACATCTCTAAATTCCACAGATTGGAATTCACTTCCATTATCCGATAACACTGTCTGAGGAACCCAAATCATCGTTGGTAAGAATTTTTCTTCAAAAGTTCTTGCAATAGTAGATCCTCTCTTGTCTTTTATAGGTTCGATAAACAACCACTTACTAAAATGGTCCACGGCAACAAGACATCCAATATTACCCCTCTTGCTCTTTGGAAAGTTCACGCAGTCAATGGCCACGAGTTCATAAGGCTTTCTAGTTTCAATCTTAATAATTGGAGGTGAATACATTTGATGGCCACTCTTGAATAACTGACACCTCTCACATGTGACACAAACGTCATTTACCACTTTATTCAGAGATGGATTCCAAACTCTTGAAGCCTAATGCTTCATTCAACTTATGCTTTCCCTAGATGAGCCAATTCTTCATGAAAGGTAACAGCTAAATGCACCAGAACTTTAAATGGAACAACTCCCACAAAAGCTCCTGCCTTTCTAAACCAAAGGACCTCGTCCTTAACCACCATAGATTTCGTATATCTTCTGTACTCCTTCGGAATCAATTTCGTTGAAAAAGATAACTTACTACTTAAGTGTTTCTTTATTGCTTTTAGCGTTTTATCAGATTTCTGAACTATCAATAGCCTGTTCTTATCCAATATTTGATGACTTAAACTTTCCACACGCTCATTACAGTCTTCTTCTTCTGGTTCTTCTGTGGCATCATAAAGTACTTTCACCACCATGCTGAATGCTCCCATTGAACTTGATAATTCAGCTCTGCTGAAATCTAACGAGGTCCCTATTGAGATCAAATAATTGATGCCCAGTAAGCAACAAAAGGGGATCGATCCATCTGGTACTACCACAAATGGGAAGCTAACTTCTTTTTTTCCTACAGATATTTTGATCTCAACTATCTTCCTTGCTAAAATAGCACCATTACCTATTCCCTGAAGTGAAATGCTACATGAATCGGCAAGCATCTGTAGCTTATGAATGTCTTCGATTTTCCTGGCAACCGATTCTTCTATTAAGCTCACCATAGCCCCAGTGTCAAGAAGAGCGCAAAATCTAATGTCTCCAACTTTCAACCATGTCCATGATATTTCATTTCCCTTATGACCACAAGTGAGCGTATCAGCGGCCACTTCCTGTGATGTATCCTTAAAAAACATGTTAGCTTCGAGATCTTCCTAAGGCTTCCACTCTTCCCCCATCATCTTCAAACTCCACCATTTCCTCCTCACGAATGATTTCTTCTACCGGGTTCGTTCAAGTCTGCCATCAGAGGTCTCCTTCTGTAGAGGGTTATAGTGTATTCCAGATACACATTGCAGGTGTACATAATTCCAAGAATGATCCGGTATTCTTTTATCAGCTATATAAACCACAGGAAACTTTTGTCCATAATGCACACAAATCCGAATGTAAAAAATACTGCTTGCTGCCAAGATTGCTTCAGTTACTGGAAACACTCCAGGGAGTCTCATCGATTTTAAGCACTTAACATCTTTTGCGCTACTACACGGTCTATACTTTTTTACGTTCAATATCAATTCATCTATTATAATTTCTCTCATTCCTTGTGCAGTCTTTGGAAATTCAATTCCTCTTCTTAAGGGCAAATCCTTCAAAAGAATCCACAAACTCTCAAAGAGAGAATCTCCACCTCCTTTTGCCTCTTTTATAAGAGTGAATCCTTCCGGAATCTGGTTTACATGTTCCGACTGAACAGTTTCCTCTTCAAAACTTCCTGCGACTCTGGAAAGGGCGTCTGCCAGAATGTTCTTATTTCCCGGGCAATAACGAATTTCAAAATTATATTCCGATATATCCTCTAGAGTACGAGCCAATCTGCTGTCGACCATTCTCATGTTGTGTAAAAATAACAACGGTTTGTGATCCGTATGTAGAACAAAAGGAGAACCGTACAAAAACACTCTAAATGTTTTAATTCCCCAGCGTAAACCCACTAATTCTCTTTCAATGGTCGAATATCGTCTTTGTGCAGGTGAAAAGATCATTGAGGCAAAAGATATAATTCTATCATCGTCACCCTGCCTCTGTGTTAGGCAAGCACCTGCTCCAGTTCCCGACGCATCAACAAAAAGTTCCAATTTATTTGCAGATTCCCGAAAATCTGGAAATGCCAATTCGATGCTCTTTGCCATGTCATGCTTGAGTACTTCAAATGCCTCCTTCATATCATTTGTAAATTCTATCTTCTCCTTCGCTTTTCCCCCAGTCAGCTTCGATAATGGAGCAGCTTTCATTGAACAGTGAGGAATGAACTTTCTTTGGAAATTCACTAGTCCCAGAAATTCACGTAACTGACGAACAGTTTGAGGCAAAGGAAAATCTAAAACTTTTTCAACATACTCTGGAGCCTTTTTAAGTCCTGATCTGCTCACAATATGTCCTAGAAATTTGACTTCTTCCCTAAACCACTGACACTTTGCTGGTTTTATCTTCATCCCTGCATTTTCAAGGGTTGCCAAGACTTTATCCACTAATTCAAAATGTTTCTGAAAATTCTCTTCTATAATCAAAATATCGTCAATGTAAATCATTACCTTGCTCTTTGTGAACCCCTTCAACACTTCCTCCATTTCCCTCTGGAAAGCGGCAGGAGCATTGACAAGCCCAAAACTTAAGCGGCAAAACTGATAGTGCTGGTGTGATGTTGAGAAGGCCGTATATTCTCTGCAACTTGGGTCCAAATCCATCTGGTAATATCCCTTCACTAAATCGAGACAAGTGAAAAACCGGCTACCATGTAAACTGAATACTGTGTCATTCAAATTTGGTAAGGGAAAACGCTGTGGCTTGGTTACCTTATTTAATTTTCTGTAGTCAATACATAATCTTATTGATCCGTCCTTTTTTCTGATGGGTACAATTGGCGAATTCCAAGGAGAAGTACTTGGTTCAATAATATCAAGGAGCATAAGTTCATTGCACTGTTTTTCGATTTCTTCCGCAATGTTTTGAGGAAATCTTCTGGTCCTCTGTTGAATCGGTGTATCATCGTATAGTTCAATCCTGTGGGAAGTCAAAGATGTTCTACCCATATCATATTCGTCAACACTGAAAACCTTCTCTCTTTTCCATAAAAGATCAAAGATCTGATCTCTTTCTTTATTTGTCAACACTTCACTTAGTTCAATTTCTTGCTGAAGCACTTCTTTTGACCATTCTCTCCGTTGATCAGAATGGTCTTCCTCTGTCGGTTCTTGTATTAAAATATGAAGGGACTCATCTGGACTTAACATCGTTGACAACTCTCCAAGTTTCTCGTTTTTCTTGACTGATTCATTCAGTACATCCGCATTAGATACCATTACTGATAAATCTTTAGTACTTATTATTCCTTCCCAAACCTTTATTTTACCAAGCAATCGCTTGCTCTTCTCTTCACTTTCCAATACAATGGGTTCAAGATCTTGTCTGCAATCTGTGCAATTTCCAAGCCACTCCGGATGATTTACCATCACTGGTATCTTACTGAAAACTGTTCCCTTTATACCGATGTTCTGAGTTGCAAAGCAACGCCATATTTTCAATGATCCTGGTACATTTAAAACCCATTTTCTCTTAAACACACGTGACAGCAGGATCCGTCTTCATATTTCCATGTTAATTTTGCATTTGCAACGTCAATTACCATTTTATTTTCAATAAAGAAGTTAGTACCCAATATGATTTGGCAATTTGATTTCGGCATTACGCTGAATGATACCGGTTTACACTGTATTCCATGGATTTTCAATGGTAAATAAACTGTTCCGCTTGTCTGAATGATGTTCTTTTCACCTAGGCCTCTAATTACTGCTTTGTTTTCAGAGTCGTAGTTCATCTTAAGTTTTTTTACCACACTTTCTTCCACAATTCCACACTGAGCGCCCGTGTCTATTATTGCTTCAAATTTTGAGTCCTCTACCTCAACTTGTATCTTCATCAATGGTTTTGCTTCAACCAATACCCTTGGTTCATTCACAAGATTGTACACCACAGCTGAAATATCAGAACTACCATTCATGATTCTTGACACTTGTCTCAAACCACCAGAACCATTCACTTGTTCTTCCCCTGGGACACAGTTGCCGAAACCACATCCATGATCGCTTTCATCGTCACGTTCAATTACTTCTGGAGGGTCCACTAGATCAGCTGCTCCACTTGGGTAACAATTGTCCTCACTTTTATCAACTGTGAACTTGACTCGACGTACTCTTTGCTCTTTTGGTGGTTCCCCTATAAGGGGGTCTTTTAAGAGCTCCGAACTCCCCCCTGTTGATTCGGAGCAGCGAAGTTTAAAGCATGAGGGTTCAGAGCCGTAGCACCTCCTTGGACCTCGAACCCTCTCTCTCTCCCATGCTGATCTTCCGACCACATTGACCTTATTGCTCCCATGATATCTGATTTCCAAGACACGAGAGTATCCATTGTTACGAATTCCCTCTCATTTCTTTCTGGACAATTTGGGCGTATATGACCAGTCTTCCCACATTTATAACATTTCTTGGATTCTACATATTCTGCATTACCCTGGGGACGACGATCCGGACAATTTCTCATTAAATGTTTATCGCTCCCACAAATCAAGCATAAACCCAGCCTCCTCCTACAAGTTTCAAAAGTGTGTCTAGGTCTTTTGCAAAATTCACAAGCTAAAGGTTGAGACTGGTTTCTATTATCGGTATTAACCATTGGCATATTGGGTCTTATTCCATGTTGAACCTTTACGACGTCACTATAACGTTTCATTCTTGGCGTTTCTGATCTGCTTCCAGAAATCTCCTCTCCCCAATAAACATCGATCGGAGTAGGGGAGGGTTGTGCTTTGTATCCATAACTTGCATCCAAATTATCATCACTGCTTTCTTCATCAGCCAGCATTTCTCTTATGATGTTCCAAATAGTCTTATCTTTTCCGTAACCCATCCTCTGCTTATAATTTATTCTCTCTTTAATCCTCTTTCGTAATGTCTTTGGTACTTCATCTAAAAATTTCTGAACCAGAATATCCTCAACCTCACTGCGGTTGCCCAATTTCACCTCGTCTGCCAGTGATTCTAGTCTCAGTGCGAACAAATATGGTGATTCTCCATTCTTCAATTTCGCCCTAGAAAAGCTTGCCAATCCATCTTCGCGTTTGTCCTTCACTCGTTCCTCATACCATTGCTTAAGTCTCTCCACTACTTTTTCATATGGTATCTTTCCTGCATTAAGTGCTTTAAAAGTTGCAAGAGCTGAGCCTTTCATCAGACCATTGAGCTCAATTAACCATTTTCTCTTGTCTGTTCCACAATTTTGTGAAGCATAGTCCTCAAATTCTTTCAAAAATTCTTCAATATGCCGACCTTCACTCAAAATAAATGGAAGGGGCTTGACGATTCTGGCAGCAGGGTATAAAATTCTTATTTTCCTATGGTGGTGGGATTTCTTTTTTCTGGGTTCATAATCATATGATTCGTCTGAAGATTGTGACGTACTAGATTTATTTCTTCTCATTCGTTCAGGATGATGAGCCGTCCTTAATTCTTCAACCACTGGCTCCACAAGAGCTGAATGTTCTTCAAGAATCCCTCGGAGCAGGAACTGAGCCACACCCCTCCTCTCTTCCAGTCCCTCAATAGATGAAATCTCGGCAAGAAAACTCCTCACCTTCGTTTCCCAGTGTTCCAAATTCATATTTTCCGTCTTCCTCTCTTCAGTTCCAGACTGCAAAACAGATTCTTGATTCATATTAATCAATATCTTCAAAATTGTTCAGTTCCCTAAGAGCAGGCCTGGTTCGTAAAAGGGGGATGCCACTATTATGGTTTCTGGTGAAATGAAGAAGAACTGAAGAGTTTTTCCAAATTTATTTACAAGAGAGGAAAGGGTGCTCAAATGAATAATTAATATAAAGATGAGATAATAGGCCAATATACAAGAAAGGGCCAAATTTGCTCCAAGCTTTGTTCCAAACCTAGTTGCCT
>SEYY01008257.1:2500-12500 GCA_009176605.1 Armadillidium nasatum | reverse complement strand
TTTACGACTGAAAGAAAAGTGGATTTATTTAAAATGACTTCTTAACCTTCTAGGAGAATTATTTTGTACATTTTGCGTTCTTTTCGTTCTGACTTCTCAATTTCATATGGAAATGTATTTTGTGAATGTTTATACAATGGGTATGGTCTGTATGAAGGATCTGTTTGTCTGTTATCTTTTAATATTGGAGAAGGAGAAGAATTTGGAGATACATTATTATTTCTTAAAGGAGAAATATGAGGACTTTATAATTTGTGACATATTAGGAAAGTTATTTGGAAGAGAATCAAATTGTGAAGATTGTTTAAAGTTTTGTGTATGATGATGTGTATGCTGAGAATGAGAATCAAAATTTGAAGAAGTTTGAGGATAGGAATGGTTTTGTGAATGTTGAAAAGTCTGTTGAGAGTGAGGAAGAACTTTAGGAGAAGTTTGAGGATAGGAATTGTTTTGTGAACGTTGAAAAGTCTGTTGAGAATGAGGAAGAACTTTAGGAGAAGTTTGAGAATGATAAGAATTCTGAAAAGTTTGAGGGTGATTAGAATGATTTTGAAAAGTTTTATTATAAGAATAAGAATCTGGTAAAATTTGTGGATGTTGAGAAAATTTCTTTGAATGTTGAAATTTAAAATTTTGTTTTTGTGGATGGTAAAAGTTTTTGGAAGATCTAAATTTAGAATTTAGTTTTGTTGTATTTTCTTTTCTAGAAAATGCTTGTGAAGAAGTATGTAAATACTGATTATGGTCTCCCAATAAATTTTCGATTATCTCCTCTAAAACAAGAACGATTATTATTTACTGTATCTGAAGAAGAATCAATTTTAAAGTAAGACTGTAGCTTTCTATAGTCGATTACCGTTCGATACTTAGTACTATTTTTCTTAGGAATAACAAGAATAGGGGAAGAAGAAGGAGAATTACTTGGAACTATATAACCCTTTTTCAAATTATCATCGACCCAATCATCAATGGCTTGTAAGTACTTGTGAGGGTGTCTGTAAGGAGCTGTATACACATAATCTGGACTTCCTTCTTTCAGTTTAACTTTAAAAGTTACTAACTCACATCTTCCGACTGGATCGTCTTCGAAAGAAATTATATCTCTGTTTTTGACAAGGAAATCTAGCATTTCAGATAATTGTTCTGGTTTTTGCAAAACGTAAGTATTATCTGTTTTTGTAGAATTTGAAAGCAGTATTTTTTTGAATATTTTTCTGATTTCTTCATCAGAAAGATCAGAAGAATAAGTGGTAGCAGCATTTACAGAAGAAGAATCATTAAAATTTCTATCATTTTCTGTAATTTCTATTGGAGAAATAGTAGTTAAGAAAGAATGTGGATCTAAATTTACAGAATTTGTTCCTAAGTTAATACACTCTAAAAGAATATTACCATTAGTACAGTTACTTAAAGTTGAACCTATGAAAATTTGACTATTGCTACGAAGATCATTTCTATTTTGTGTGACAAGTGAGATATTTTCTGGTGGATATGTTTGTATATCAGATTCTACTTTAACATTTAAAATGTACTTAGAATTTGGCAATAAAACAGTTTTCTCTTTTTTAAAAACTTTGTATTCAATTTTATCATCTAAAACAAGATTTTTAGGATATAAAATAGGATTAGTATTAGTAAAAACTTTCATGAAATGAAGAGTTGTTCACGTTTTGTGATCTGTTTTCAAAAGAAGAATTATTAGTTAGTGAAGTAAATTTCGTCAAAGCGTGTTTTTAATTCTTGTAATTCGTTTTGAAAAGATTCTATTTTAGCATTTGGAAAATATTCAGAACATTCTGTAATCTGAGATTTGTTCTTTGTAATAGAATTTATGTCTTTTGGGATATAAGGCTGGTTGATTAAGCATTTGTTTTTGTTTTTGTGGTTGTGTGTGTGTCTTCTGTATTTGTGGAGCATTTTCAGAAGAATTAAAGTGATTGTTTGTTATTGGCAGTAATGGTAAAGGTCTCAGTTCACCTTCAACTTTTAAGTAAGCAGTTTGTGCATGATAATCTAAGATTAAAGGAATTCTAGTGAGTATATCACATCCAATGAGGACTTCTTTAGGATAAGTACAGCAACTATCCTCTACAACTATAAAATCACAAATGAAAGGAATATTATGTATGATTAATTTTAAAGTAGTTTTTCCATAAACTAAAAGTTTATTGCCTGAGATAGATTTGAGAACAATATTTGTTTTTCTAAGGACTGGAGCATCATTAGAATTAGAAAAATTACATAGTTTTGTAAATAAAGATAGCTTTAATAAACTTTTCATACTACCTGTGTCTATAAAATTAGTACTTGAATGTGTATATGAGTGATTGTGAGTAATAGCAGTAGGTATGCCAAATAAATTATTCAAAGTTTTATGTGGTTTGCTATTAATAGCTTCGTAAGCAAGTTTAGAGTTTCTTGTTGAAGAATCATTGCGATAAAGTGAAGTGTTTGCATCTGTATTGTTGCAATAAAGTGAAGTGTTTGCATCTGTATATGAACTATTAGAATTGCAAGTAATATAATCTAATTCATCTACATCGGATTCGTAATCTACTTCAATGTAGTGAGAAAAATGTTCAGTATTGACTGAAGTGTGCTTATGTGATTCTGATTCTAAAGAATCATTATTGTTAAAATAGCATGGAGATTGTGGTCTCGGAATATTGTGCTTCAAAGAAAAATCATCATTATTATAATTAGAAGTGTTTTCATTAAAATATTCAGTAGGTTGCATGTTATGTGTAAAATTGTTTTCTTGTACACAATGTACTTGTTGTCTATTACTAAAAGAATTGTTTTGTTTTTGAAAAGCATTTTTGTTTTGAAAAGCATTATTTCTAGTATTATAATTATAGTGCATTGGCTGTTGTTGAGATTGGTTATAATTATTATTAAAATTACGATTTCTAGACATATTTCTGCTTCGTCTGTCATCGTATTGGTTAGGTAAGTTTTGATTAGTATACCTTTGTGAAACATTTCTATTTGGAGAAAGAAACTTTATTCTTTGCAAGCTTTGTGGAGATAAGTGATTCCATGTTGTGTTTAAGCATTGGGGAAAAGAACCTCTAAGATGATAATCTTTGCAAAGTGAACAAAAGGGACTATAAGTACATTCACTAGTATCATGACACCATCTCTCGCATCTGAAACATTTAGGAGTTGTTTCTGGATTTATAAATTGCTGAACATTAGTTCTATTCTTACTTCTATCTAAATTACTTACAAAGTTAGCTTGAGAATTTATATTATTTTGGTTTTCTCTCCTATTGTATGATTGAATATTTGAAACAGAGTTTTCTCTTAGTGTTTTATTTACATTTGCAGTATTATTTTTAAATGGCATATTGAGCTCATTTGCAGTTTTAGCCATGTACCTTCTTACTTGTTCTGGGTAAGATAAATCAGCCTCAAAATATTCCACCATTTTATTTTTGTACTCATTTGGTACGCAACTGTAAATGGTTCCAAAAATCATTAATTTCCTCATCATTGGTGAAAAGGAAGCATTGAAATAAGTCATAGCATTCTTCTCAAAATTATTTAAAGAAGCTTGAATTTGTGAAGCAAAGACTTGGAAAACAGTATCCTTTTTCCAATTTAAGTTTTTGAATTGAGAGAACATTTCAAAACATGACTCTGTAGTCAAAGGGCTTAAGTATATTTAGCAAATTATTTGAAAATTCTACCCAAGTTTGTGCATTTTTAAGATCTACAGATGAATCTATAATAAATCTTGCACTTCCATTAGGCTCTAAAAATCTTGGATAAGTGGCAAGCTTTTCTGCATCCGTAAAAATATGTTCATCTCTAAAAAGATCGTTTAGTAAAGAAACCCATAACTCTGGCCTAATGCCGGTCCAAACATTTCCTCTATACCCTTCTAATAAAGGAATATTAGGTCTGTGATAAAATAATCTTTCTATGTTAATACCTGTCGGTCTATGAACATTATTTGTAAAATCATTTGCATCATTTGCATGCATAGTAGAAGCATCAGAAGTATTAAAATTAGCAGTAGTATGAGCATTAGTTTTAGGTCTAGTGCCTGTATATGAAGTATTTGTATTTGTACCAGAAGTAGCATTAATAGTAGTAGTAGTAGTAGTAGTAGTACTATCAATAGTAGAAGAAATAGTAGTATTAGTTTGATTAAAATATGCAATAGTTTGGTTTGTAGGATTATCCCTGTCTAAACGTATATCATCATTCATTTTTGAAATGCAAGTAAAAATATATATAAAAATTTAATAAAAAATGAAAATAATTAATTTCTTTTATTAAGTTTTACCCTTTGAATTCCATTTTCTATTTTCAGTTTTCTTTGATTCTGTCTTCTGTTTGGATTAACAATCATCAACACATACTAATCTACTGAAAATAATAAATATGTTAATCAAAGTAATAATAATATAATAATAATAATATATATATATATATATATATATATATATATATATATATATATATATATATATATATATATATATATATATATATATATATATAAATTTTTTTTTTTTTTTTTTTTTTTTTTTTTTATTTCTGCTTTATTGTTTCTTATTAGTTTGTATGTTAGTTAGTAGCAAAAAAAATATTTTAAATTGTAAATAGTAAAAAAATATTTATTTTATTTTTAGAAATTACTATTATTAGTAAAAAGTATTTTAAAAGTATTTAAAGTATTTAAAGTATTAGTTATGATTTATTAATTTGTAAAGTTTCTTAAGAATAATAATAATAATAATAAAATTATATTTTATTATTTTGATACGTAGTAATTAGTTTCCTGTATGTTTTCTTTCTTCGTTTTGTATGTGGTTGCTTTGTTTCTTAGTTTCTTCTTCTAATAGAGATTTCCTCTGGAATAAAGTTTCTTCAAAGAGTGCAGTTTCGTTTCTTCAAAGAGTAAAATTCGTCTTGAATGAAAGTTTTTGTATGAGAGTTCGTTGAAATGAGAGCTTTTTTTTTTTTTTTTTTTTTTTTCAATTGTCTTTATATAGTGATTTTGGTATTTTTGGCTTTATAAATAGTATTTTGAAGTTCAAAAATAATATAGTAGCTTTCTTTTATATAAGAAAAATATTTATTCAAATGCTTCAAATATTTTCAAATATTTCGCATTAAAAAAAATTCAAAATGGATTCCTACGGGGATACAAAAGTGTTTCGAAAGCGTAATTTGCATAAATTATGCGCAGGCTGTAAAATGCAAATTGTTTGTGGCTGTGACGTAAGCAACTACGGGAGATACAAAAGTGTTTCAAAGTAGATCACGTGATAAAAAGGACGCTACTTAGTTAGGCTTGTAAAAGACTTAGGCGAGTGGATTGTGGGATTGTGAGCTTGTGGGCGCTTCCACAATTATGACGTCATCAAGCAAAAGAATGTATGATTTTTATAAATCGTAGGCTTTATATATATATATAAAATTATATAAAAGTAGTGCGTAAAAGAATGCTTAAAAGTAGTTTGCAGTATTAAGGCATATATAAGCAAGTAGTATAAATAAATGTGTAGAAGTAGTTCGTAGTATTTAAGCAGTATATAGCAGTATATAAAAGTAGTATGTAAGTAAGGTCGCCGTAAAATTGCAGTAAAGTATGTATGAGTAACGTATTTTAACGTATGAAGCAACGTATGTGAAGTAACGTATAAAGTAACGTATATGAAGCAAAGTATAAAGTAACGTATGAAGTAACGTATGAAGTAACGTATGAAGTAACGTATAAAGTAGTATTTAAAAAGTATCCTGGCAAGGTAAAGCCAATTTATGCGGGGTAGTGTAGTTTTATAGTAGTTGTATTGTACACCGCATTTATAAGAAAATATTACCTTTTCGTAATGGAAGTTTACTTAAGGTTTTTATATAAATATTACCCTCCTTATCGATAACTTAATTATATTTAATCTTAAGGAGATTCAGAAGATTTATTTTCCAGGTTTATTAATATACTGCTTAAAATAAATAATACAAGAACGTCAGTATGATAGTATAGTGTATATATATATATATCAAAGCCAAATCAAGTAATGAAATCGATCGAAGTAATCAATTAAAGTAATATCGTAATACCAAAGAATATTAAAATCTAAAAGTTTAAATCCAAAATCATAATAAAAAGTTTAAATTTAAAAATCATAATACAAAGACAATGAAATATAAAAAGTTTAAATCCAAAATCATAAAGTATAAAAGTTTATACAAAGACAATGAAATATAAAAAGCTCTCAGCTGTAAAAATAAAGAAATAAAAAAAATGCAATTAGATTTCAAATCAAAAGATTTCATATAAGATAAGATTACACATATAAATAAATAATAAAGCATTTATATATATATTTAAATTTCATTTTTCATCAGTAATAATTTTTACACTTTATATAATAAAATTACTTACTTCATTTCAGTATAAGTTTTATATGTACATTGTTACTTCATGTAAAGTTTTTTGTGTTATGTTACTTCATTTTAACATTATAAATTGTTATTTTCTGTAAATAAAAATAATTTAAGAATTCACAATAATAAATATATATATATATATATATATATATATATATATATATATATATATATATATATATATATATATATATATATATATATATATATATATTATATATATATAGAATACATATACATATATATAATAATAATATTTATATGTATAAAAAAAATACAAGTATCTTTGAATTAACGACAAACGATCTTCTCACATCTAATAATATTTTAAGACTGACAGCTCTCTTCTGAAATTCTTATTATACAGTATCGTTTTAGTTGATGTTCCAATAATAAAATTGTTTTTCTAAAAAGATTTTTATTCTTGTTTTTTTAATACAGAATTTAATCTGTATATATATATATATATATATATATATATATATATATATATATATATATATATATATATATATATATATATATATATATATATATAATATATATATAATAATATTATATTTTTAAATTGAGAGTTTAGTCAAATATTCGAGTAATGAAATGCTTGTGTTAATGAAAAGCTGAAATATGTTTCATGAAAATGTAATTATTATTTTTTTTTTTTATTAACAGATTTTTTAATTTTTTAAAATTTACTTATTTAATTAAAAGGATGGATTACAATTTTCTATAATTAAGATGAGGATAATGAGTTTTTGAGTGGTTTGTATAATTTCATATTAATATGAGCTCGAGTATTAAAAGAGGTTTTTTTTTTTTTTTTTTTTTTTTTTTCATTTTCTCTTTGCAGAATGTTATTTTCAACACTGCGTCACTCATATGCACAATTATGCTCATATATATATATATATATATATATATATATATATATATATATATATATATATATATATATATATATATATATATATATATATATATATATATATATATATATATATATATATATATATATATATATATATATATATATATATATATATATATATATATATATATATATATATATATATATATATATATATATATATATATATATATATATATATATATATATATATATATATATATATATATATATATATATATATATATATATATATATATATATATATATATATATATATATATATATATATATATATATATATATATATATATATATATATATATATATATATATATATATATATATATATATATATATATATATATATATATATATATAATATATATATATATATATATATATATATATATATATATATATATATATATATATATATATATATATATATATATATATATATATATATATATATATATATTTTTTTCCCGTGAGTGGTGATGATAAAAAAAAATGTACGTAATATATATATATATATAATATAAAATACGATTTGGCTGTAAGTCGGGAGTGGAGGTGCTTAAACCAGATAGGAAAATAGAAAATCAAATGGAAATCATATATATGTATATATATATATATATATATATATATATATATATATATATATATATATATATATATATATATATATATATATATATATATATATATATATATATATATATATATATATATATATATATATATATATATATATATATATATATATATATATATATATATATATATATATTAGTATATAGAAGAAGAGAGAAGAGAAAAGAAGAGAAGAAAAGAGAGGATAAGAGGAGAAAAGACATAGCAGCTTTCACAATCTATTCTGAAAATTGGAAAGATTGTTTAGAGAATGCTTAAGAATTGTATTGAAAAGAAAATTATTTTCCGAACTTAAAAATAATAACAGATTTATTTTAAAATATAATTTTTTAAAAATATTTTTGAAAACAAAATTAAATAAATCGCATTTAAATTTTCAAAATTTTCTGGAGAAGCAACAAAACTTTCAATTAACATACTTTCGGCTTAAGTGAAAATTCAACATTAGTATTAAGAATATAAAATTTAAAAACACGAGTTTGGATTGGGCGACAAGGTTGGATCATGAAGAATAGTTCTTCGCATGATTCTAGGGTCTGGGATTCCTTTTAACCAGTTTTTTTTCTTCCCTTTTACGACTGCAGGAATTTTTTTCCTGCAGTCGAACACCCAGCATCATGCGGGATATAGGTATATATATATATAGTATATATATATATAATATATATATATATATATATATATATATATATATATATATATATATATATATATATATATATATATATATATATATATATATATATATATATATATATATATATATATATATATATATATATATATATATATGAGTGTGTGTGTGTGTGTGTGTGTATTTTGTATTTTATGGTTGCAAGAAAATTAAATATTGTAAAAAGTTAAGAGGATTAAATTACTTTTTAAAAAATACGTATGAGGAAAAAAGTCAAAAAAGAAAAAAAAATTAACTCAAGTAAGTAGTTTAAAGATTAAATTTTGTAAAAAGAACTTTATTAATTTTTATTTTTTTATTTTTTTATTTTTTTATTTTTTGGTAAACTTTTGATCCTTCTGTAAGACTTCTTTTATAATACTGTCAAAATGTAAAATTAATTTATTTTGCTTATATATTCATGAGCAAAAAAGCAAATCTTATTTAATTAACTTTTTTTACATTGAGAAAAATTAGAGTTACGTGCATATTTGGAGGTTGAAAGTTAAGGTGAAATTGAATATAAGTAATTTGTGCATTGAAAATTAATTCATTTTTCCAATTACTTGTATTATGTGAAGTAATCTTCGTGTATGGAGAAAAAATGTGGATATCTCTTGAATATAAGAAGAGCGAAGATCTTGTGTCTGGACTGAAATTTGAACGAATTTGTAAAACGAACAGAAATTTTCAAAGAAATTGAATTGAGGAAAAAAATTCAATTTGAGTTGCGTGCATATTTGGAGGTCGGAAGTTAAGCTGAAATTGAATATAAGTAATTTGCACATTGAAAATTAACTCATCTTTCCAATTGCATATATATTATGTGAAATAATCTCCTTGTACAGGAAAAAGATGTGGGAATCTCTTGAATATAATAAGGGCGAAGATCTTGTAACTGAACTTAAATTTAAAAGAACTTGTGAAACTAATAGAAATTTTCAAAGAAATTGAATTAAAAAAAATCAGTTTGAGTTAAGTGTACGTTTGAAGGTTTAAAATTAATCTGAAATTAAATTTAACTAATATTAACCCATCTTTCCAATTCCTTATATCATGTAAAGTAATCTTCGTGTGCCGAAAAAAATGGGGGAATCTCTTTATGATAAGCGAAGATCTTGTGACTGAACTTAAATTTAGCAAATTTGTAAAACTAACAGAAATTTTCAAAGAAACTGAATTGATGGGAAAAAAATTAAGTTTGAGTTAGGTGTAAGTTTGAAAGTTTAAAATTAACCTGAAATTAAATATAACTAAACTGAATATTTAAAATTAACCCATCTATTCATTTGCTTGTATATAAAATAATCTTTGTGTACGAGGAAAAATTGGAGAGTCTCTAGAATATATTT
>SEYY01008256.1:0-51534 GCA_009176605.1 Armadillidium nasatum | reverse complement strand
GTAAGTTTTGTGGGAAGAGAGGACATCTCTATGATAATTGCTACCAAAGACAGAACAAATGTATTCATTGTGAAGAAACTGGCCACATAGTTAATAATTGCCCTAACAGACAACAGAAACAAAAAGATCGAGACGATTCTTTAAAGTGTACCGAATGTGGAGGACCACACTTGGGAAAAGATTGTCCCCAATATAAACTCCCATCATATTCCCATCAGGAAAACTAATGTCCTCTGTGGTGAATGATCCACCCACAGAGTTATAACTCCAATTCTCTGGCGGACCTTTCCATCTATAGTCACTTAAACTTTCCAGATCTACAAAGCCCCAAAGATTTAACAAACGATCATCAACGGAGGGATCACCATTGTTGAATCCTCTAATAGATAATCTCACAATGAAAATTCCAGAAATCCCAGGTATTGATACCCTAGTAAAGGCAACAGAATCACAAAATCAAATAGAAATATTTACTGATGATTTTCCTATATTGACCTCTGACTCTAATTCTCTTACTTCTTCTACAGCTGTTCCATCTGTTTCTAATTCTATTTCTATTACTTCGAAAAATATCTCTTCTGTTTCAGACTCTATTATTCAATTCAAACTTTACAAGTACCCCCTAAGGATACCTTACTAGTAGGAGTTTTTATAAAAGACTCCAGTCAAGATAAATTACTCACAGCCTTGTTGATACCGGTGCCGCAGGTAGTCTGATAATTTAAAACATATAGTCTCTTAAATTCTCAAAATTACCCATTATTTTCACCACATACAGTGGAGTATAAGGAATTGGAGGAACAGTATTCCCAGTCCATGGTTGTGTCACTTTTCAAATTCAACTTTCTAAAACCTATATATCTAAATTACATTCATTTATAGTTGTAGATGATAAAGTTACCAATTATGATCTAATTATCGTATACGATTTCTTGAGTCAAGAACAATTGCTCCCGGATTTATCAACAAACAATTAATAAAAAGACATAAAAATCAATTTTTAATAGTTACAGAAGATATCCGTATATTACAATCCAGAGATGGTATTGCAACAATAGACAAAGATACTTCCTTGCCACCTAATAAATGCATAACCATTCCCATCTCTATTGAACATCTAATTTTCAATTATAACACTTCTATTATTCACCCCAAGTGATTCTAATAAGTTTGTAATGGATCATGTTGTTTTAAATTATTCCCCAGACCAGATTATATATTTATATTGTTTTAATTTTTCTGATAATATAATACATCTTAAACAGGGATATTCTCTAGGTACTCTCTCTATTCTCTCACTAAATTCTTCTTTTCCTTCTTTTAATGTTGTAGAATTGTCACAAAAACCCCAAACTACTTACCCTGAATGGACGCCAGAGTCATTATATGAAGCATTCGATCTAGATTCCACCACTTTAACATCAGACGAAAAAGAACAACTTGTAATACTCTTAATGAAATACCCTACTGCTTTAAGCTTAGGAGACGACGATGTAGGATGCACTACTATTTTAAAGCATACAATAGATACACTGATAGATGATCCGGTGTGTTGTCCAGTGAGACGTTTACAAGGCCCTATTCTCTACGAAGTGGAAAAAGTTTGCCAACAATTGGAGGCTGACGGAATTATTAGAAAATCATTCTCTCCATACTCAGCACCCATAGTTCCCGTAAGAAAACCCGACGGAGCTATGCGTTTGTGCATAGACTACAGAAAATTGAATGAAGTAACTAAAGGAGACTCTTTCCCTATACCAAATTTAACAGATACTCTATTTAGTCTACAAGGCATGAAATATTTCTCTACTATAGATCTTATAAAAGGCTACTACCAAATCGAAATGGAGGAAGAAAGTATCGAAAAGACTGCATTCTCTACACCTCTAGGTCATTGGGAATTTTGAATGCCTTTCGGCGTTAAAAACGAACCGCGACTTTCAACGAGCAATGCGGTTAGCTTATGTCATATACCTTGGCAAGAAGTTATGATCTATTTAGATGATGTTCTTATCATAAGTCAGACCTTCGAACAACACCTAACCATTCTCGAAGAAGTCCTAACAGCATTCATTAACGCTGGTTTCAAATTAAAACCTTCTAAGACCCATCTCTTAAGAACCGAAGTTAAATTTCTAGGACATCAAATTTCCTACAGTGGAATGATCCCACTAGAAAAGAATATTAAAGGCGTGAAAGATTTTCCAATTCCAAAGACTGTAAGGCAGATTAGACAATTTATGGGACTAGTAAATTTTTATCGCCGTCATATACCCCATTGTTCTGAAATTGCTAAACCTCTTTTCGACCTATTAAAATTAACTAAGAACTTTCAATGGACCGATCAATGTCAGCAAGCCTTTGACTCTCTAAAAGAAAAGCTAACAACTCCACCTCTATTGTCTTATCCAGATCGATCTCCAAAAGCCAATCCACTCTTCTTACATACTGACGCTTCTGGAATTGGTGCGGGTGCATGCTTGAGCCAGATCCAAGAAGATGTAGAAAAACCCATAGCATATATTTCCATGATATTTTCCAAAGCTCAACAATCTTATAGCACCACTGAGCGAGAAGTAGCCGCCATTAGGTGGGCTGTACGATCACTTAAACCATTCTTGTATGGGATTCGAGTAGTCATTTTCACTGATCATAAACCTCTTCTTTTTCTACATAACATGCCTCTAGTGAATCAGCGAGTGGCTAGAACCTTAGAAGAATTGAACGACATAGATTATGAACTCAGTTATGTTCCCGGAAAGGAGAATATTGTTGCTGATATTCTTTCCCGTGTCCCATATGATTTACAAATCACGAATGCTAGAGATACTTATTTACCAGAAATACCTGAAGGTTTTATGATGATTACGATACCAGGAGGAGGTGATTCACTTTTTCAATGCTTTTCACAGTTTTTACACGGAAAATTGGATCTTCACCTATTGATTAGACAAGAAGTAGTTCAAGAATTACTTGATAATCGAGAGAAATATCATATACCCAAGGGACGTGAAGCAAAACAGACCTTAAAGCAACTACAATTAACGAAATATCCCGGACAATTACCCTTCACACATAGCATTGAAGCTTTTTCAAACATTTATCTTGTCCAAGTACTAGTATACTATAGCAAAGACCATCCGTTGCACTTTGGAAATTTCAATCACCAAGATGTTTGTTGCTTATATTGTCTCGGAGGTATCCATTACAATTTGTTGACTCCAAATAAATCGAAACTACCTCAAACTGCTATTGATGTTTTATCTAGTCTCCCTACTATATCAACGCCTGTTATAATACATCATGTATTGACTCCTGATGGCTCTGAACATGCAAATGATGATGCTTCGATAGATGATTGTATCCTTCACTCAACAATTACTGTTGATGAGAAAGTCGAAGATGGCATAGTCCCACTAGAAACTCTCCAAATCCAAAATTTTTCTTTATTAATAAATCCCGATAATGAAGTATATTCTTTAAGACATACTGGTCCTCTTGTAGATGGAATACATCCAACAAATGAATTCATGGAAGCTTTTTGGAAGATACTTCATAATTATGCTATCTTTGAAGATACTAAGGATTTACCAAACCACCCTTCTCAAATACCCTCATTAATGACAAATATGACAAAACATGATGTGACATCACGACCAAAATTGATACCTCGCGAACGTGTTTCGGGAGATCATAAAGACAAATGTGACAGAAATTTTCGTTTTTCTCATTTGGTTTCACATTCACCTCCCGGTTCAAGTTCTTCTACTTTAGAGGAAAATTTACCCAGTACTTCTTCTGGAATTTCTGATTCCAAAAGAAACTTTAATGCACACCCTACTTGGGTCTCTAAAAAACGTAGTTCTTCTTCTTCTCTACAAACTTGTTCAAAGAGATTACAAACTTCCTTTTCTTTACCAAGTCCAATACAACACATGACACTTGCGCAAATAGATTTGATTCAAGGTAAATTTAATATGTTTATCTCATATATGTTGGGTATAACCCACTTAAATACTCCAAATATAAGCGATGCTGATTTAGAAGCTATGGTTAAATTCTTTCTTCGAAATGTTGAATAGTTCACAAGCTCACATTACCCCTGTTCCATTTTTCCGTCAAAGTTATGACGAGTGGGGGGGTATGTTAAGAATTTCCCACATTTTCCCAATTATAAGTGTACCTTGTACACTTATTTTCTCTCTATATGAATAGAGTTTAGTTTAGTTTTTATCAAAGGTACTTTTCATTTTTTTTCTTTACAGAATTTATGTATTAATATGTTAAGTATTGATATAAGTTTATAAGTTTATCAAGTATTTTTTTTTGTCAAAGACAAAGTTCATATCTCTAATTTTCTACTTATATCTAAAAACCAAAGGATTACAAGGTAGGAGTATATATATATTGTTCGTTTTGAGAATGTTCCATATTTTCAATCTCTATATTGATGAAAACTGTTTTGTTTAAAGGAACGTCTATGTGTCTGAATTCTAATACAACAACTGTATCTCTTTGAAGATAACCTCAACCTCGTATGAGGTAGGCCACTCTTAACTATAGTTTAGTTTTATTTATAAAAAAATAGAAATTCTCTATATAAACCTATTAAATCTAGAATCATACTATTATAGGATATAAATTATTTTTTTAGGTTCTCGTTTTGGGGGCCTATCTTCAATACCTCAAATACTGTTTAGGGGGCTTGTCTTCAGCAGATACTTTCCTGTTTTAAGAGCCTATAATTTTGATCAGCTCACATTCTGGTAGTGGGAGCCTATTTTGATCAGCTCACATCTTGTTTTGAGGACCTGTTTTGACCCGCTCATATTCCTGTTGTAGGAACTTATTTCCACCAGCCACAATTCTCCTCCCTCTTCCTTGAGCTTTATTGATAGTAGCCCATATTCTGAATTGTGAAGACTTAGCTTATATTCAGACGCAGAGACTTGATTTTTTGTTTATATTGGAATTAAATATATACTAGCTATATATATTCCCCTTCAGAAGAATTTCAACTTAATAATGAAGGTCAGATACCTTCCATAAATATTTTGTCTATAATAAAAACATTTTTTTTCTAAAACACAGATATATATATATATATATATATATATATTTGTAAGTGCTCCCTAATATATACAAATACTTAGGCTTATATAAGTGATATATTAATTTTAGTCAAAACTTTTGATTGAATAGAATATATTATTTTATAATTTAATATAAAGATATATTTTTTTTGTTGTTGTCGAGAGTAAAAATACAAACAAGGTTGATTGCGCATTGAATGTAGAGAGTGTTGTTTTGTTTATTATATATATATATTTTTTTGGTAAATTTCACTTATTTGTGAATTAATTTTTTTTTTTTTATTAAATACTCTCAAAATTTCTTTATTTGTTATTCTTTTCCCGCATGTGAGTGGAGGTTACTTGAGGGACTCACCCTGTATAAAGGTAATTATCTTATCTCTCTCTTGCTTTCACTTACATGTGTGGGCATGTTGCACATTTTCTAATGCTTTATATTTTTTTTTTGCATGTACATTCGTGGCTTTATGTGAGATTTTGATCGCTTTTTCATCCATTCCCTTGGTATTTTTTTAAGTTGCTCAGACAGCAGTGAATCATTCAAATTATTTAATCTGTGGACTGGATCCCTTTTCTACATTAATCATCTGGTATGTGGTGGTGCTCTAATTATATTTTTTTTTCTAATTATATTTTTTAAAATTTTTATTGTGGTACTAGCAGAGACTTGAACTGTTGAGAAGTTATCGCAACATCGATTTGGTTTCTTTACTGATTCCAGATTTACAGGTCTACAACAAGCTTATATAAGTTTTCCATACTCATCATATCCCTCTATTCTCCCCTAGTTTTTGTTAGAAATTTATAACAATATATATATATATATATATATATATATATATATATATATATATATATATATTATAAAATAATAATAATAATGTTGCCCTGTCCCTCTACAAAACAATGTCCAAAAATAAAGAAATTAGTAAGAAGCGTTTTTTTTTTTTTTTTAAAGGGTACGATTTTTGCAAAAACAATTTTCAAGTGCTTATAACTTTTTTCTAGACGTGAAATCAAAAATCTGTTCTCACCAATGCAAAAAAAATTGGGGCTAAGATTATTCAGTTAAATTTTTAGTCCATGTGGACCAGTGGTTTGACCATGCTATTCATTTTTTTCAACTTTGGGTCCAAATAACTTTCAAACCGTTATATTTTTTTTTTTTTTTTTTTTTTTATGTCTCCTCCGGTGGGCAAAGGCCAGGAGGCCTACCAAATTCCACCGGAGTTGGGAAAGGTCTATAATCATGGTCGATGGTGGCCGACGTGTCCAGACACACGGCGTTTGAAAGTATGCAAGTCAAAGGAAGTTGGGAAAACAGATGAAGGGAGTGTGTTCCAGACTTTACCAGTAGAGTATATGTAAGCTGAGCATAGCGGTTAAGTCTGGGATCGGAGAGTTGGACAGAGAAAGGATGAGAATGTGTAGAAAGGTGTCGCACGAGCTCTTCTCAATGGAGAGGTATGCAACGAGAGAGTTCAGAAGAGCAGTGTCTGTTGTAATAGCGATAGTAAAGAGAGAGTGACCATTTACACATTCTCATCCTTTCTCTGTCCAACCTCCGACCCCAGACTTATATGTCATTACATATACTTACTTAAAGTCTGGAACACATCATCTGTTTCCAACTTCCTTTGACTTGCATACTTTCAAACGTGTGTCTGACACGTCGGCCACCATCGACCATGATTATAGACCTTTCCAACTCCGGTGGAATTCGGTAGGCCTCTTTTGCCACCGGAGGAGACATAAAAAAAAAAAAAAAAAAAAAAAAATATAACGGTAAAGTTATTTGGACCCAAGTTAAAAAAATGAATAGCATGGTCAAACCACTGGTCCACATAACTAAAAACTTAACTGATAAATCTTAGCTCCAATTTTTTGCATTGGTGAGACAGATTTTTGATTTCACGTCTAGAAAAAAGTTATAAGCATTGAAAAAAAAAAAAAAAAAAAAAAACCCTTTAAAAAAAAAAAAAAAAACGCTACTTACTAATTTCTTTATTTTTGGACATTTTTTTTATATATTATATATTATTTATATATATATATATATATATATATATATATATATATATATATATATATTGTATATAAATTTGCCTTTCTAACAAAAACTAGGGGAGAATAGAGGGATATGATGAGTATGGAAAATTTATATAAATTTTTGTAGACCTGTAAATCTGGAATCAGTAAAGAAACCAAATCGATGTTTCAATAACTTCTCAACAGTTCAAGTCTCTGCTAGTACCACAATAAATAAAAAAATAATAGAAAAAAAATATAATTAGAGCACCACCACATACCAGATAATTAATGTAGAAAAGGGATCCAGTCCACAGATTGAATAATTTGAATGATTCACTGCTGTCTGAGCAACTTAAAAAAATACCAAGGGAATGGATGAAAAAGCGATCAAAATCTCACATAAAGCCACGAATGTACATGCAAAAAAAAAAATATAAAGCATTAGAAAATGTGCAACATGCCCACACATGTAAGTGAAAGTAAGAGAGAGATAAGATAATTACCTTTATACAGGGTGAGTCCCCTCAAGTAACCTCCACTCACATGCGGGAAAAGAATAACAAGCACAAGAAATTTTTAGAGTATTTAATATAAAGTGTAATTATTAATTCACAAATAAGTGAAATTTACCAAAAAAATATATATATATAATAAACAAAACAACACTCTCTACATTCAATGCGCAAGCAATCCTTGTTTTTATTTTTACTCTCGACAACAACAAAAAAAAATATATCTTTATATTAAAATTATAAAATAATATAATTCTATTCAATCAAAAGTTTTGACTAAAATTATTATATCACTTATATAAGCCTAAGTATTTGTATATATTAGTGAGCACTCACCACACACATATATATATATATATATATATATATATATATATATATATACCTGTGTTTTAAGAAAAAAGAAATGTTTTTATTATAACAAAATATTTATGGAAGGTATCTGACCTTCATTTTTAAGTTGAAATTCTTCTGAAGGGGAATATATATAGCTAGTATCCAATATAAACAAAAAAAAAATCAAGTCTCTGCGTCTGAATATAAGCTAAGTCTTCACAATTCAGAATATGGGCTACTATCAATAAAGCTCAAGGAAAAGGGAGGAGAATTGTGGCTGGTGGAAATAAGTTCCTACAACAGGAATATGAGCTGGTCAAAATAGGTCCTCAAAACAAGAATGTGAGCTGATCAAAATAGGCTCCCACTACAAGAATGTGAGCTGATCAAAATAGGCTCCCAAAACAAGGAAATGGGTATCTGCTGAAGATAGGCCCCCAAACAAGAAATTTGAGGTAGTGAAGATAGGCCCCCAAAACAAGAACCTAAAAAAAATTTATATCCTATAATAGTATGATTCTAAAGATTTAATAGGTTTATATAGAGAATTTCTATTTTGACAAATAAAAACTAAACTATAGTTAAGAGTGGCCTACCTCATACGAGGTTGAGGTTATTTCTGATGAGATGAAAACACTTGTTGTGTAAAATTTCAGACACACAGACGTCCTTTAAACAATAATGGTAGTCATCAATATAGAAGAAAACAAATTTGACACTTTCTCAAAAAAACAATATATTAATATATTTGGTCCTACCTTGTAATCCTTTGAAATACTTGAAAAACTTATAAACTTATATCAATACTTAACATATTATTACATAAATTCTGTAAAGAAAAAAAATTACCTTTGATAATAACTAAAACTAAACTCTATTCATATAGAGAGAAATAAGTGTACAAAAATATAAAGAAAAGAAATTCTTAACATACCCCCCCATCGTCATAACTTTGACGGGAAATGGAACAGGGGTAATGTGAACTTGTGAACTATTCAACATTTCGAAGAAAGAATTTAACCATAGCTTCTAAATCAGCATCGCTTATATTTGGAGTATTTAAATGGGTTATACCCAACATATTATAAACATATTAAATTTACCTTGAATCATCTATTTGCGCAACATGTGTTAATAACTTGGTAAAGAAAAGGAAGTTTGTAATCTCTTTGAACAAGTTTGTAGAGAAGAAGAAGAACTACGTTTTTTAGAGACCCAAGTAGGGTGTGCATTAAATTCTTTTGGAATCAGAAATTCCAGAAGAAACTGGGATTTTCCTCTGAAGGAAAAATGAAAGGTGAATGTGAGAAAAACGAAAACACATTTGTCTTTCTTATATCTGAAAACGTTCGCGAGGTATCAATTTCGGTCTTAATGTCAATCATGTTTTGTCGTGTTTGTCTCTGGTATCTTCATTATAGAGAATGCTTCCATAAAATTTGTTGGGTGTATTCCTTCTAAGTCTTAAAGTACATCATTATTGGGGTTGTAACATAATTACGTCTCATAAGATACAATACTTCTGGGAACCATTTTATGGTAGTGAGGATACAAATTCTTGGTAATCATATTCATTCCTGATAAACCAATCTTCACTCGTCATAACTTTGACGGAAAAATGGAACAGGTAGGTAATGTGAGCTTGTGAACTATTCAACATTTCGAAGAAAGAATTTAAGTTCTCTTTCCATAGCTTCTAAATCTTAAAACGTATCTCATTATTATCAATGCCTGGTCAAAATTATCTTCATGAAATCCACGAATGTCCTATAAATAATATAGAAAAGAAGTAATTAATTAATAAAGATGGATAAACTAGATTGTACAGTGGTAATCGTTACAGTAGTAACTGAAGGAGAATGTATGAGTATAGGAGATCTTTTTACTTTAAAGATAGGAATTTTCGATGATCGTTTCCTCTCTAGAACATTCTCTTGTACCCAAGGAAGTTCAGGTAAGATATAGGATTTCTTTTTCCTTGTTCTTTGAGCTATTGTGTCTTTAATTGTATCACCATTTAGTGGTGTTTGATCAGTGGTATCTGAAATAGAGATTGGGGTATTAACACCTTCAATTTCAATAGAAGGTGACCAATGTACTTTCTTTTTCTTAGAAATAACTGTTGTTGGAGTACTGTGTGTACATGTTCCTTGTTCATCAAAGGATTGTAAAAATTCTTGTATGACATTAATATCAGTATCAATTATAGGGGAAACTGGAGAAGAGTCAGTTACTGGTATAGGATGTTCTTGTAAAAAGGAATCATCTAAAGATGGAATTAGGGATAGGGATGCTAAAACTAGCTAAAATAGATGAATTATTATCAATAGTATTGTTTTGAGAGTCTCCTAGATTAAATATTATATTATCAGAAGATAACCTTCTGAAACATCTTCTCATAGGTGGTATATCTGAAGTATTCATCTGATTCGTTATAGTAGTGGAGTATAAAGATAATAGAAGATTGTTGGGGTGAAACTGGAGAAGAAATATTAGAGAATAAGAATTTAGATTTAGATCAGTAGAAGTAAAAGATGTGGGAGAAGTAAAAGAAGAAGATGAATTAGAAAAAGGAGAGTTAGAAAAAGAAAAAGAATCATTGGTAGAATTAGATGGCACTATTAATGGTAAGTAATTAAGAATAATTGGGGTCTTAATCAATAGATTTCTAAACTTTTTTGTAACTGAGTTTTTGTTAATAAACTGATTGTCACTATCAAAACCGATAAATTCATCATGAATCTATTGATAAAGTACTAGGAGTATATCATCTGTTTCTACGTTTTCAGGAAACAGTAAAGGGGGAATCTATATGTTTAGGTAGGGGAGAGTTAAAAATTTAATAAATAGATGATTTTCAAGATAATTTGGAGGAATTTCTTTAACTGTTTATGATGGACTTTATAAGTATCTTGATTGCACTATAAATATTATAACGATTAAATTTCCTTGATCGACTACTTTGTCTCCAGGTAATTTATTTTAGAGCTACTTCTTGACCAATAGAAAAGGGTTTATATTAGAAATCACGGGTATCATGAGCCTCAAGCTGGGGAACGTTTCGTTTTGTGAATAGTATTATTATAGATAAGAACTACAGAAGACAATTTATCCCAGTTTGAAGGATTACTTAGAGTACCACGGAGTGATAAAGTCTATTTACTGTGATTCATGTTTTGTCATATTTGCATTATCATTAATGAGGGTAGCTGTTTGATGTTTTGACCTAAGGGAACTGGTTTGATCTATTAAAATGTAAATCCTTAGTATCTTCAAATGATAAATATTAGAAACTTTTCCATAATTATTGAAATTGTATCTAATCCAAAAAGGGCATATAATTTATTTTGACCTATATGAATTCATAATGATTTATAATAGCTACCTTGCAAAATTAAATGAAACTACATAATGATAATGATCTTTTCTATTCCTATGAATTAAATAGTCATTATATATTGAAAGAAATGCATAGATAAAATTTTTAACGGGTCCTACAAAAGGTTGATTTTTAACAATAGCAGTTTTTAGCTTTTTAAGAACGGGATCATTCAATTGAGATTCCGTCATGGTAACCTCAACCGAATCTTGGGGATTTATTAATAAAGAAAAATTTTGGATTTGGAGAGTTTCTAGTGGGACTATGCCATCTTCGACTTTCTCATCAACAGTAATTGTTGAGTGAAGGATACAATCATCTATCGAAGCATCATCATTTGCATGTTCAGAGTCATCAGGAGTCAATACATGATGTATTATAACAGGCGTTGATATAGTAGGGAGACTAGATAAAACATCAATAGCAGTTTGAGGTAGTTTCGATTTATTAGGAGTCAACAAATTGTAATGGATACCTCCGAGACAATATAAGCAACAAACATCTTGGTGATTGAAATTTCCAAAGTGCAACGGATGGTCTTTGCTATAGTATACTAGTACTTGGACAAGATAAATGTTTGAAAAAGCTTCAATGCTATGTGTGAAGGGTAATTGTCCGGGATATTTCGTTAATTGTAGTTGCTTTAAGGTTTGTTTTGCTTCACGTCCCTTGGGTATATGATATTTCTCTCGATTATCAAGTAATTCTTGAACTACTTCTTGTCTAATCAATAGATGAAGATCCAATTTTCCGTGTAAAAACTGTGAAAAGCATTGAAAAAGTGAATCACCTCCTCCTGGTATCGTAATCATCATAAAACCTTCAGGTATTTCTGGTAAATAAGTATCTCTAGCATTCGTGATTTGTAAATTCATATGGGACACGGGAAAGAATATCAGCAACAATATTCTCCTTTCCGGGAACATAACTGAGTTCATAATCTATGTCGTTCAATTCTTCTAAGGTTCTAGCCACTCGCTGATTCACTAGAGGCATGTTATGTAGAAAAAGAAGAGGTTTATGATCAGTGAAAATGACTACTCGAATCCCATACAAGAATGGTTTAAGTGATCGCACAGCCCACCTAATGGCGGCTACTTCTCGCTCAGTGGTGCTATAAGATTGTTGAGCTTTGGAGAATATCATGGAAATATATGCTATGGGTTTTTCTACATCTTCTTGGATCTGGCTCAAGCATGCACCTGCACCAATTCCAGAAGCGTCAGTATGTAAGAAGAGTGGATTGGCTTTTGGAGATCGATCTGGATAAGACAATAGAGGTGGAGTTGTTAGCTTTTCTTTTAGAGAGTCAAAGGCTTGCTGACATTGATCGGTCCATTGAAAGTTCTTAGTTAATTTTAATAGGTCGAAAAGAGGTTTAGCAATTTCAGAACAATGGGGTATATGACGGCGATAAAAATTTACTAGTCCCATAAATTGTCTAATCTGCCTTACAGTCTTTGGAATTGGAAAATCTTTCACGCCTTTAATATTCTTTTCTAGTGGGATCATTCCACTGTATGAAATTTGATGTCCTAGAAATTTAACTTCGGTTCTTAAGAGATGGGTTTTTGAAGGTTTTAATTTGAAACCAGCGTTAATGAATGCTGTTAGGACTTCTTCGAGAATGGTAAGGTGTTGTTCGAAGGTCTGGCTTATGATAAGAACATCATCTAAATAGATCATAACTTCTTGCCAAGGTATATGACATAAGGCTAACCGCATTGCTCGTTGGAAAGTCGCCGGTCCGTTTTTAACGCCGAAAGGCATTCTCATAAATTCCCAATGACCTAGAGGTGTAGAGAATGCAGTCTTTTCGATACTTTCTTCCTCCATTTCGATTTGGTAGTAGCCTTTTATAAGATCTATAGTAGAGAAATATTTCATGCCTTGTAGGCTAAATAGAGTATCAGTCAAATTCGGTATAGGGAAAGAGTCTCCTTTAGTTACTTCATTCAATTTTCTGTAGTCTATGCACAAACGCATAGCTCCGTCGGGTTTTCTCACCGGAACTATGGGTGCTGAGTATGGAGAGAATGATTTTCTAATAATTCCGTCAGCCTCCAATTGTTGGCAAACTTTTTCCACTTCGTAGAGGATAGGGCCTTGTAAACGTCTCACTGGACAACACACCGGATCATCTATAAGTGTATCTATTGTATGCTTTAAAATAGTGGTGCATCCTACATCGTCGTCTCCTAAGCTTAAAGCAGTAGGGTATTTCATTAAGAGTATTACAAGTTGTTCTTTTTCGTCTGATGTTAAAGTGGTGGAATCTAGATCGAATGCTTCATATAATGACTCTGGCGTCCATTCAGGGTAAGTAGTTTGGGGTTTTTGCGACAATTCTACAACATTAAAAGAAGGAAAAGAAGAATTTAGTGAGAGAATAGAGAGAGTACCTAGAGAATATCCACGTTTAAGATGTATTATATTATCAGAAAAATTAAAACAATATAAATATATAATCTGGTCTGGGGAATAATTTAAAACAACATGATCCATTACAAACTTATTAGAATCACTTGGGAGTGAATAATAGAAGTGTGTTATAATTGAAAATTAGATGTTCAATAGAGATGGGAATGGTTATGCATTTATTAGGTGGCAAGGAAGTATCTTTGTCTATTGTTGCAATACCATCTCTGGATTGTAATATACGGATATCTTCTGTAACTATTAAAAATTGATTTTTATGTCTTTTTATTAATTGCTTTGTTGATAAATCCGGGAGCAATTGTTCTTGACTCAAGAAATCGTAACCGATAATTAGATCATAATTGGTAACTTTATCATCTACAACTATAAATGAATGTAATTTAGATATATAGGTTTTAGAAAGTTGAATTTGAAAAGTGACACTACCATGGACTGGGAATACTGTTCCTCCAATTCCTTGTACGCCACTGTATGTGGTGGAAAATAATGGGTAGTTTTGAGAGTTCAATAGATTATATGTTTTAAGAGTTATCAGACTACCTGCGGCACCGGTATCAACAAGAGCTGTGAGTAATTTATCTTGACTGGAGTCTTTTATAAAAACTCCTACTAGTAAGGTATCCTTAGGGGGTACTTGTAAAGTTTGAAATTGAATAATAGAGTCTGAAACAGAAGAGATATTTTTCGAAGTAGTAGAAATAGAATTAGAAACAGATGAAACAGCTGTAGAAGAAGTAAGAGAATTAGAGTCAGAGGTCAATATAGGAAAATCATCAGTAAATATTTCTATTTGATTTTGTGATTCTGTTGCCTTTACTAGGGTATCAATACCTGGGATTTCTGGAATTTTCATTGTGAGATTATCTATTAGAGGATCCAACAACGGTGATCCCTCCGTTGATGATCGTTTGTTAAATCTTTGGGGCTTTGGAGAATCTGGAAATTGTTTTAGAGTAATTATAGATGGTAACACATCTACCAGAGAATTGGAGTTAGTAGACTCTGTGGGTGGATCATTCACCACAGAGGATATTAGTTTTCCTGATGGGAATACGATGGGGGTTTAAATTGAGGACAGTCTTTTCCCAAGTGTGGTCCTCCGCACTCAGTACAATTTAATGAATCGTCTCGATCTTGTTGTTTCCTTTGTCTGTTAGGGCAATTATTGACTACGTGGCCATTTTCTTCACAATAAATACATTTGTTCTGTCTTTGATAGCAGTTATCATAGAGATGTCCTCTCTTCCCACAAAACTTACAGTAGGGGCGAGAACGGCAATCTCGAACATCATGACCGGGTTTTTTACAATAGTTGCATGTCACGTTTGAAAAGTTGTTTTGATTATTATTCCTTGGATTCCTTGGAGATACATGCCCATGTTGTTGTTGTCCATTAGTATTATTTCTATTTGGAGTATTTTGCAAGTTTCTTGGAGGTGTTCTACTTCTAGATCCATTCCTATTATTAAATCTATTGTTATTAGGGATTTGTTTAGGGGGGAAGCCTTTAGATTTCGTTTGTTGTGCAGTTACTTGGGCAAAACTAGGTGGATTAGAGAAATATGTGGGAAGCAATAGGGGGTTGAGCTATAACAGAACATTGATTTGTATTTGTATCAGGATCATTAGGGACAAAAGCATGAATTTGGGGCTGTACTGTATGAGGTTGATAGTTAGTGAGATCAATTAACTCTGGAGTAGATTTACTGTTTGAATTATTGGGAATTCGTACAGGAGGAAAAGATCGCTGTGGTAACTCCTGGGTTAAATATCCTGTATAGATTTGATCTATGATATTAACAAGATCATCCCAAGATAATTCTTCACGTCTAGAAAGTTCACAAACCATTGCATGGGATTTGACGGTTTGTTGGATGTGGAGAGGTAAGCTCTTAATTAACTTTTCTCGAAGTGTTGTTAAGGTTTCAACATTTGCAGTCGGAAAGGCTTTTTCTGCTAATCCCTGTAAACGTAAAGCAAAAAGAGGGATAGTTTCATTGTGTTCCATAACTGCATTGTCAAAATTTGCTTGATCGGATTTATTTTGTTTGAGTATATATTTATTGAACCATTGAGTTAATTCGTGAATGATAACAGTATAACCTGAGTTATTCCTCATGAGCAAATCATACACTGTTTTTATATGTCCTTCCAAATGTAGTCCTAAATAGGTTCGCCATTCCTCAGCAGAGGAATTCGGATACATTGTACTTACATAATCCTCAAATCTATTAAGAAATTGTGGAAATGTTTCTCCATCTTCTAATTTATATTTCCCTAATGGGATCATTTTCTTAGGTTTCCCTTGAAGAGAGAGTTGTTGCACTAATTGAGAAAGGGTTTGAAGCATTTGTTGATTTTGTGTTATGAGTTCTCTATTTTGGGCTAATAATTCTGTTAATACACTAGAATCAATTAAAGTATAATTAGGGGGAGTTTGATATGGCTGCGATTGTATTGGTTGTTGTTGCACATTTGGTACCTGAAAATGTGATGCCTGCTGTTGTTGTAGCATAGGATTAGAAAAACCAGAAGAGAAATTTGCACTAGATGAAACAGCAGAAGCTAAAGTATTAAATAGTGGCAAAGTAGAGATAATTGGAGCCTGGTGAGTAGACAAGACAGGGATAGTATTCAACCAATTGGGATTAGGTTGTGTTATAGATGTTGAAGGTTGTGTCTGAAACCAATTAGGCTGGATAACATCCTGACGAGTTGTCATAGATATAGTGTTTCTAGTTTCATCAATATTATCAGTCTGTGCTGCAGTCATACCTACTGAGTCGGTTTCATCAACTTTAGTAACTTCCCTATCATTAAAATTCGTTGGTCCTTCCATATTGGACATTCTAAAAGAAAAACAAGAAAAAACAAAACAAACAACGAACCAAGAAAATAACACTGGTATGTGGTATCGATTATACAAAACTAGTTAGCTAGTTGACAAATATGGTAAGCAGAACAAGAACTGTAGTACAGAAACTACGCTCTGCTACCATTTGTTATAAATTTCTAACAAAAACTAGGGGAGAATAGAGGGATATGATGAGTATGGAAAACTTATATAAGTTTGTTGTAGACCTGTAAATCTGGAATCAGTAAAGAAACCAAATCGATGTTGCGATAACTTCTCAACAGTTCAAGTCTCTGCTAGTACCACAATAAAAATTTAAAAAAATATAATTAGAAAAAAAATATAATTAGAGCACCACCACATACCAGATGATTAATGTAGAAAAGGGATCCAGTCCACAGATTGAATAATTTGAATGATTCACTGCTGTCTGAGCAACTTAAAAAAATACCAAGGGAATGGATGAAAAAGCGATCAAAATCTCACATAAAGCCACGAATGTACATGCAAAAAAAAATATAAAGCATTAGAAAATGTGCAACATGCCCACACATGTAAGTGAAAGTAAGAGAGAGATAAGATAATTACCTTTATACAGGGTGAGTCTCCTCAAGTAACCTCCACTCACATGCGGGAAAAGAATAACAAGCACAAGAAATTTTTATAGTATTTAATAAAAAGTGTAATCATTAATTCACAAATAAGTGAAATTTACCAAAAAAAAATATATATATAATAAACAAAACAACACACTATACATTCAATGCGCAATCAACCTTGTTTGTATTTTTACTCTCGACAACAACAAAAAAAAATATATCTTTATATTAAAATTATAAAATAATATAATTCTATTCAATCAAAAGTTTTGACTAAAATTAATATATCACTTATATAAGCCTAAGTATTTGTATATATTAGTGAGCACTTACAAATATATATATATAAATATATATATATATCTGTGTTTTAGAAAAAAAATGTTTTTATTATAGACAAAATATTTATGGAAGGTATCTGACCTTCATTTTTAAGTTGAAATTCTTCTGAAGGGGAATATATATAGCTAGTATATATTTAATTCCAATATAAACAAAAAAATCAAGTCTCTGCGTCTGAATATAAGCTAAGTCTTCACAATTCAGAATATGGGCTACTATCAATAAAGCTCAAGGAAAAGGGAGGAGAATTGTGGCTGGTGGAAATAAGTTCCTACAACAGGAATATGAGCGGGTCAAAACAGGTCCTCAAAACAAGATGTGAGCTGATCAAAATAGGCTCCCACTACCAGAATGTGAGCTGATCAAAATTATAGGCTCTTAAAACAGGAAAGTATCTGCTGAAGACAAGCCCCCTAAACAGTATTTGAGGTATTGAAGATAGGCCCCCAAAACGAGAACCTAAAAAAATAATTTATATCCTATAATAGTATGATTCTAGATTTAATAGGTTTATATAGAGAATTTCTATTTTTTTATAAATAAAACTAAACTATAGTTAAGAGTGGCCTACCTCATACGAGATTGAGGTTATCTTCAAAGAGATACAGTTGTTGTATTAGAATTTCAGACACATAGACGTTCCTTTAAACAATAATGGTAGTCATCAATATAGAAGAAAACAAATTTGACACTTTCTCAAAAAAACAATATATATATACGGTCCTACCTTGTAATCCTTTGGTTTTTTAGATATAAGTGGAAAATTAGAGATATGAACTTTGTCTTTGACAAAAAAAAATACTTGATAAACTTATAAACTTATATCAATACTTAACATATTAATACATAAATTCTGTAAAGAAAAAAAAATAAAAAGTACCTTTGATAAAAACTAAACTAAACTCTATTCATATAGAGAGAAAATAAGTGTACAAGGTACACTTATAAATGGGAAAATGTGGGAAATTCTTAACATATATATATATATATATATATATATATATATATATATATATATATATATATATATATATATATATATATATATATATATATATATATAATATATATTTTATAAAAAATATTTAAAATTGTATGAAAAAGGTTGATATGTGGTGGTATGTGCTTGAATAGAAATTACAGAATGCTTACATTTTCTGTTTGTGACAGATCTTTTCCTCTGTATCGAGGGTCAAGCAAGTTTGCTGCCAAGTGTATATTGCTTATGCAGAATGACATTCTCTTCTTTACAATATCCACAAAATCTGCCTCTTCTTTCTTGAAAAGAGGGGTCACTACTGATGTATTTTCAACTTCTTCAAGTATACTATTTAAGAATTGAATTACTGATGACAAATGAGGCTCATTTCCTTCCACAGTCTTTATGGTCTTGGCGATTGGCAAGAATAAGCGCTGGAAGCCTTCTACTTTCTCCCAAAAAAAACTTCATTTAAGGGCTTTGTTACCCTAGGTTTGGTCAAAACTTTGGAAACTAATGGGTCATCATCAATAGCCAATGATCTTAATGGCTGTTTATTTAACAGGAGGCTGTTCAAGCACTCTATATATGACCCCATCTGGAAAGGCAAGAAGCATTGATATTGAAAAGGAAGAGTTTTATATAAATTGAGCATGCAAGAGCAAAACATTAAGAAGAGAGAACTTTGTTATAACTTTGCTTCCTTTTTCTTGATTTTGCTGTACTCTTACTCTCTTTCTGATTTCCCAAGTATTTCATCTTTATGTCATCACTGCATTTTTTGCAATTCAGTATATGTTGTTCTTTCCTTGATCCATTATTGGACTACCTCAGTGAAGCACAATCTGCAGAGTGCTCTTTTACCTTTATATGATTGATTTTCCTTAATGGAAAATAAAGAATAGACAGGTGTTTGTTTTCTTCCAGCCATTGTCAAAAAAATTTTTCAAATTTATTTCAAATTTTACAGTATTTAATGTATAAAACTTAATATATAATTAATTATTATCCTGTAACACTTGTTTCTGATAATAAACAAGGTAAATGATTAGTATTTAGTAGAATAGTATGATAAAATTTAAAGAAATTAAAAAAAAACAAAAAAAACGAATAAAAAACAAAAAAAAAACAAGTTTAAAAAAAACACGTTTTTTAATACTCTATCTAGAAATAATTTGAAAAAGAAAAAAAAAATGTGTTTGGATAGGTGTATAGTATCAAAATTTATGCAGATTTTTTCAGTGTATTTATTCCCTTTGTCAAAATTACTTGATAATTGACTTTTAGATAGTTAGATCATTTGATATTCATTTTGTATTCTTAAAATTTTAATGGCTGCCCAAAAACATTCGAATTACTACGAATATCCAGTAATCATGAACTTTTTTTTTTTTTTTTTTTTTTTTTTTTTTTTCAGAAAAATTATTTTTGGGGATAACTCTTTTTTTTTTTTTTTTTTTCTACCCATGAAATTTCCAAGTTTGTTTAGTTGGATGAGATACACATTTTTTTAAAAATAGTTTTGATGCTGTGCACAGGAAATTCAAAAAATATTTTCCTGTGCACAGGAAATTCAAAAAATATTTTCCTGTGCACAGCACCAAAATGGTTGAGCAGGGTTGGTGATTTTTTTGATTTTTAAAAAAAAATCAAAACAATGATTTTTTTGATTTTTTTAAAAAATTATAAAACTGATTTTTTTGATTTGTTTTATTTTGTCATTTTTTTGATACATAATGATATAACATATATTAGTTCCTTCTTACTATGTTAAAAAACTTCAAAGTAGTTTATATATTAGAGATATAATTTCCTTAATATTTGGTTCAAGATTTCATATAGGGTAATACAAGAATCTGATCTTCATTAATATAATTTATCCAATATAGAACTGTTAGAGTTTAGAATACCTAATATATATCCAATCAAATCTTCAACAAAATTTTATTGAGCTTTAATCTAATGCAATTTGAGGTTATAGACAAAAGAGAAAAGACAATTCCTTTTAATTTTCAACCATTCAAATCATTTGTTAAATTTTTATACAACATTATAAGAAAACAATATTCCTCTATATAAATTATAAAAGAAAGAAAATTTAAGC
This sequence comes from Armadillidium nasatum, assembly GCA_009176605.1. Classification (NCBI taxonomy): domain Eukaryota; kingdom Metazoa; phylum Arthropoda; class Malacostraca; order Isopoda; family Armadillidiidae; genus Armadillidium; species Armadillidium nasatum. The sequence goes on along the minus strand of SEYY01008256.1, from coordinate 30,866 downwards.
ACTTTTGATGCATAATCATTAATCCATAAATTAAATACATAACTTGCAATATATATATATATATATATATATATATATATATATATATATATATATATATATATATATATATATATATATATATATATATATATATATATATATATATATATATAGGTCATTCCAAGTCACTTCAACCAAAATTTGGCAATTTTTTCCGTGACCCCTTTCGATTTTTATGAAAAATAGCACACTAACAGATCTTGTTGAGAAAATATGAATGGCGTTTATTGCAGGTCTCTAGCTCATACGGTTCAGAAGATATGACCTTTGAAACTTTGGTCAAAAATGTCAATTTTCAGAGAGTAGTCCGAGGTCAAAATACAATATCTCGGCTTCTATGGCACTTAGAAGCATCGTGTAAAGACCATTTAAAAGATCTTGAATAGCGGTACAAACATTTATTTAGATGATTTTGACCTCGGAGGTCAAATAAAAAATTTGACCTATTGTGACCTTGACCTTGACCTTGAAAAAAAACCTCCTCTTCGATTTTTTTCAAACTTTGCTGAATTATTGTTATATATGTATATTTTAATTTTTTTAATGAATTATTTTTTGGTTTTGGCTTGGTTTAGAAAATATAAGCAATTTAATAAGTACAAATATCACATTTTTCACTTTTTTGCGATTTTTATCTCATTCAATGTATAGTTCCAACATTTCCATTTCTCTTTCTCTCTCATATATATATATATATATATATATATATATATATATATATATATATATATATATATATATATATATATATATATATATATATATATTGTAAGGAGCTGGCTGCTGCCGAGTATATTTTACTCGTTTCAGAGTGCATGGGGTATTCTCTGAGGAATATAGTCTTACCTGCTTGTTGCTTTGCTGTTATGCTGTTTGATTTTGACTGTGCTTGGGATCCACAATATTAATGTGCATGTGCCATGTCCTAGACTGGAGAGCGTGAAGGGAGATTGATGTTAACGTGTTTATTTGTTTAGATACGTTAATGTTATTCTTCTATGTTAAATTTATTTTTATTATTATTATTATTTATTGAGTGCACTTGTGCTAATGAAAAGTCTTATGAGCTATTGTTCCCATTTCGGGCAATAATTAAAAACAGGTTATTCTTATTCAAACAGGTTGTTATTTTCAAGAAGGCATATTACTCTTTCAAGAGTAGGTTATATTCTTTGTGTTTTTTATTATTATTATTAATTCATTATATATTTTTAGATCATTTAAACTAAGGTGAGGCACTGGGGTAATTATTTATAATTCTCACAGGTGCCGGTCTAGGGCCTTATTGCCTAGTGCTAATCTGGAGTTATAATCTCTATACCTATCAGGTAGAAAATATAGACAAGAGACCTTAATGGTTTATGAGATTATCATATATTTTTTTTTTTTTATAAAATTTTAATATTTAATATTCACTTTGGGAAAAGAAAATATGTCAGTAGTGTGATAAATTTCACAGTAAAACGCTTTCCACTTTCAAATCTTTGGTTGTTTTAAGCCATTACTCTTTTTTTTTTTCTTTATTTTGTGTATATAAAGAGGCTATCTTGTGTACTGTGAACTATAGATAATTTTATGTGAACATTGTAAGTGTAAGATCAATATATATATATATATATATATATATATATATATATATATATATATATATATATATATATATATATATATATATATATATATATATATATATATATATTGATCTTACACTTACAATGTTCACATAAAATTATCTATAGTTCACAGTACACAGGATAGCCTCTTTATATACACAAAATAAAGAAAAAAAAAGAGTAATGGTTTAAAACAACCAAAGATTTGAAAGTGGAAAATGTTTTACTGTGAAATTTATCACACTACTGACATATTTTCTTTTCCCAAAGTGAATATTAAATATTCAAATTTTTATAAAAAAAAATAAAATATATGATAATCTCAAAAACCATTAAGGTCTCTTATCTATATTTTCTACCTGATAGGTATAGAGATTATAACTCCAGATTAGCACTAGGCAATAAGGCCCTAGACCGGCACCTGTGAGAATTATAAATAATTACCCCAGTGCCTCACCTCAGTTTAAATAATCCAAAAATATATAATGAATAAATAATAATAATAAAAACACAAAGAATACATAACCTACCCTTGAAAGGGTAATATGCCTTCTTGAGAATAACAACCTGTTTGAATAAGAATAACCTGTTTTTAATTATTGCCCGAAATGGGAACAATAGCTCATAAGACTTTTTCATTAGCACAAGTGCACTCAATAAATAATAATAATAATAAAAATAAATTTAACATAGAAGAATAACATTAACGTATCTAAACAAATAAACACGTTAACATCAATCTCCCTTCACGCTCTCCAGTCTAGGACATGGCACATGCACATTAATATTGTGGATCCCAAGCACAGTCAAAATCAAACAGCATAACAGCAAAGCAACAACATGCAATCTGAAACGAGAAAAATATACTCGGCAGCAGCCAGCCCCTTACAATATATATATATATATATATATATATATATATATATATATATATATATATATATGAGAGAGAGAAAGAGAAATGGAAATGTTGGAACTATACATTGAATGAGATAAAAATCGCAAAAAAGTGAAAAATGTGATATTTGTACTTATTAAATTGCTTATATTTTCTAAACCAAGCCAAAACCAAAAATAATTCATTAAAAAAATTAAAATATACATATATAACAATAATTCAGCAAAGTTTGAAAAAAATCGAAGAGGAGGTTTTTTTTCAAGGTCAAGGTCAAGGTCACAATAGGTCAAATTTTTTATTTGACCTCCGAGGTCAAAGTCATCTAAATAATTGTTGTACCGCTATTCAAGATCTTTTAAATGGTCTTTACACGATGCTTCTAAGTGCCATAGAAGCCGAGATATTTTATTTTGACCTCGGACTACTCTCTGAAAATTGACATTTTTGACCAAAGTTTCAAAGGTCATATCTTCTGAACCGTATGAGCTAGAGACCTGCAATAAACGCCATTCATATTTTCTTAACAAGATCTATTAGTGTGCCACTTTTTATACAAATCGAAAGGGGTCAGGGTTTTTGTCGTGTTGAAGTGACTTGGAATGACCCATATATATATATATATATATATATATATATATATATATATATATATATATAATATATATATATATATATATATATATATATATATATATATATATATATAAAGAGTAAAGGCATGGCCATCTACCCTGGTGACACTAGACACTAGTATTACTACTAAGTAGTAAGTACTAACAGTCAATGTAACATGCAGTGATTGATGCTCAGGTATTATAATAATACTAGTATTCAGTTGTTTTTATTTAGTAATTACTATTCACTAGTATTGCAGCTTTAACTGTCCCAAGTCTGTTCCTTAACTTTGATTGAACCATCCCAAAAGAAGAAAAAAAACCTTTCAACTCCAGCTGATGAAGCTGTGGTGGTGAACAACCTAGTAACTAGTTCTTTTGTTGAATCAGAAATGGAATGGCTCAGTGAAAGCCACCAAACATAAGGACCAACTTTTAGTGTTTATTCCTTAAATAAGTAGGGAAGGAATGGAGGTGTTCTAGCTTTATACCTCATTATATCCAGCATGGCATAAGGGTATGCTTCATTTGCCCATTAAATTGCCTCAGATTCTTCATCTGCAGATAGTTTTTCTCCTTGGTACGAGGGATGAGGCATGTATGCCAGATAATGCACTGAAGTTAAGGCTTCTCTAACACATGTCAATTTTTTCTTCAGCTGATTGTCACCCTTCAACTGTTATTAATGAATCTTGAACCTCTTTCCATATGTGTGGCATTGCCAGTATTACACATATCACTTTGCAATCTGTCTAAAGCAACAGCAATATTCTTTGAGATTTTCAGCTTGTCTTCAGCATTCCTCTTTAAATTAGTATCCATCACTTTTCATTCCATCTCCTTAACCAAATCATTTAATTTTTCACCGTCACATACTGTAATTAATGCAGGCCAGTTGGTTAGATAGCTTTCCAAGCAGTCACATAAGGTATTCCAGCGCACATCTTATGGCATGACTAAGACTCAACCACCTGCTGCTTTGTAAATTGCTGATGCACAGTGATTTTTGTGGAAATATTTAATGATGTTAACTATGTGTTCCTTGATGTTTGATATTTCCAGATCTTTAGCCAATAAGTTCATGAGATGTGCTGAACAGCCTATGTTATTATCGCTTTTCTATGTTCCATCAGTTTAGTCCTCATTTTCTTGACATTAGTGGCATTATCTGTCACAAGACTATCAAGAGTGCACAAGAATTTATCTTCTGCTATTTTAATGCTTTCCTTTGCCACATCAAATAGGTATTCTGCTGTATGAGGGTGCCCTGACGTATCTACAGTATTTACGAGGAAAATTTTAATTCCACCAGAAGAACTCTTCTGAACTGCAACAGTAGCACATATCACAGGATCATTCATCAGATTACTCCATCCATCAATGCTCATGCACACTACCTGATCTCTCAGCATATCTATGCTTTTCTCAATTTCTGCTTCAAATACCTTATTTAATAACTTCAGCAATTTCTTTCCTATTAGGTGGCTTATAACCTGGATAAATAGCTCTTATCTCTAAAAAAGTAGAATGTTCTACCATTTTGAATGGCAGATTTGAAGCATAGATGAACCGCACAATCAAGAAGTCAAAGTGTTCCTTATCATTTAGTGTTTTCCTTATTGTGAATGACTCCATAGATGACATTGGTAACTGTTTTCTCACTTTTGTTGCAGAAGTACTTTCATCAGATTCAGAACAGCTCAGAGATTTTGTTGTATTTTGAGATGCTGGGGATGTAGTTCTGGACAGTTGTCATTTTTTAGACAGAGTCCAAGGTGTTTTTCGGTTTTTGAGATTAGGAGTTGATGTTGCACAAGGAGAAACTGTATGTTCCATTACTTCCATGCCACCTAATGAAATGTCTATGAATGAGGGCTCTTTCGACTCATTGAATGGTTGAGTTCTTATTACCAGATGTTGAAAGTGTTGAGACAGTAGCAGCTTCTTGAGTCTCAAGTTGAACAAGTTCTTCTGCCAGAATGAGAAATACAGATCTTTATCAATATATCTTTATCTTGCGCATAACTAAAATGTAAATATTTATTACAAGTACAAGATGCTGGCTATGTTATCCAAGACAGAATAGTTTACATTACAAGTATATATTATATAAGGGGTGGGTAAGATTGCCTATTAATTATTAATTATATATGACATCATTAATACTTTTTCGCTTTCAATAAAAATTAGTAGTCCATTAAAATGATTAAATTATTAAATAATATTATTTGTTATATTAATTATATTTATATGAAATTAATGTTGTTGGCTAAACAAAAAAAAGGATCTTACTTCAGTTTCATGACTTTCATCCTGTGTTGGTGAAGATCCCTTGCATTTTGAAGCTTTGTGGTTCTTTAATCTTTGAACTAATCCCTTCATTTCAAATCCATATGTTTTGCACTTCACTCTTATTCCTGTTTTTTGTGTTGTTGGAATTTCATCAAATTCTGCCCAAATTAATTCTTTTTGTCTTCCTGCTTTTCTCATTTTAAATTCAAAAAGACAATGATTGAATGTAACAATATTAAAAAAAATAAAAACTAATTAAAGTTATGGTAACCACAAAAAAGTCTTGATATAATTCTGAAATAAAACATAAAATATATGTAGAAAAAGTAATTCTAGAAACCAGTGGTGTGTTGCATAATGCAAGAAGTGTTAAGCTTTTTATAGTAGTGAAAAAATCCAAAAAATACATTTTTGAAAAAAATCAAAAAAATCATGATTTTTTCATAAAAAAATTAATTGATTTAATCAACTGATTAAGTCAATTTGATTTAATCAGTGCCAACCCTGTGGTTGAGTATACAAAAAAATTGTTCTAAGCATGAAATGTGTATCTAACCCAACTATATAACCTCTGAAAATTTCATGAACTCGTCATGAGTAGGTAAAAGGTTATGACCAAAAATATTAAAATTTTATTTCATGAAATGTAAAAAAATTTTTGGTAAAACTTTTAGGCATAACTTTTTTTCTACCCATGACAAGTTCATGAAATTTTTAGAGGTTGTATAATTGGGTAAAATGCACATTTTTTTATTTAGAACAATTTTTTGTATTCCAACAAATTTGATATTGTGCATAGGATTTTATTTTTTTTTTTAAATTTCCCATACACAGATACACAGCACGAAAATGGTTGGGTATACTAAAAATTTTTCTAAATAAAAATGTGCAACTTGCCCAACTGTACAATCTCTGAAAAAAAATTTTTTATATATATATATATATTCAACCATTTTGTTGCTGTGCATGGAAAAAATGGCAAATTATTGTTTTTTCCTATGCATAGCAGCAAAATAGTTGAGTATTCAAAAAATCTTTCTAAATAAAAACTGCATATCTCACCAAATTGTTTAACCTAAAAAATTTTTTATACCCAATCTTGGTGCTATGCTCGGAAAAAGTTTCAGAAAAATTTCAAAATTTTCCTGTGCACAGCAACAAAATGGTTGGAAATTAAAGTAATAATGGCTTACAGAGGTTGTACAGTTGGGCAAGATATGCATTTTTTATTTAGAATTTTTTTTTGTATATCCAACCACTTTGATGCTGTGCACTGGAAAATTTTATAAAAGTTTCCCATGCACAGAATCAAAATCGTTGGGTATATAAAATTTTTTTGTAGATAAAAATGTGTTATCTCAGTCAACTTTATAACCTCTGAAAATTTCATGTAGACCAGTAAAATAAAAAATTTACCTCAAATTTTTTCTTGTTTTACCCTGTCATGGTTAACAGTTTTATCCCACTTTTGAACAACATTAGTATTTTCTAAATAGTTAAGAAATTTACATTATTTTAAATGTAAACACTTATCTTTCATGTTCTTCAAATCTTTTAAGTTTGATGGTTGCATACCATAATAAATTTTTTTTGGGGACAGACCTTAGAAAATTTTTTGAATTTTGTCAAAAAAACTTACCCAAAAAAGGAGAATTTTTTTTGAGTCATTGTTGTCATTTATTAAACTACTTTTATGCAGAACATTGAAATATATTGACTACTCTACCAAAAGTATCCCAAACTGAGAATATCAATAGTTTCTTTCATAAAAAAAAATTTGATTAAAATTTTCTTTTGAGGGTGGTTAGTTTTATTTGTATTTACTTATATATATATATATATATATATATATATATATATATATATATATAATATATATATATATATATATATATATATATATATATATATATATATATATATATATATATATATATATACACCTTTTACCTTTATTTTTTTTTACCTTCTCACCCCCTGACCACCCCCTGTTGAGGCGGCCACACTTCGCTAATGAAGCCTCCCGCCGCAGTCGGTCTCGTCCAGAGATCTTTCAAAGAAGTGATGCCCCAGAAGATTTTGGGGCGACAGTTGGAGGGACAGTGTAAAAGAAAGTGATTTACGGTCTCCGGGGCCCTTTTGCATCTGGTACAAGTGGAAGATGTTGCCTGGTTTAAATTGAAATTGTGTTTGTAATGTTGTAAGTTTGGGTGGTGCCCGCATCTCAATCTTGCTAGTGAGATTTGTAAGTGTCTTGGGAGGTTGTTGGAATCGGGGTTTATTTCGGGAGGGGGTTCGTTAAGGATGCTGTTTGGAGGTCTGTTGATCATATATGAATGAGTTAGTTGAGTGTGTATATGTTTGGTTGTTGTGGTATTGGGGGAGGAGGGGGAATGTGATTTAGGATCCGTTTGTAAAAGGCTCCGGTGGATGATGGAGGTTGTTTTAGTCTTTGATTGGTAGGTTGGAGGAGAGTTTTATGACATGGGTGTGTGGGTAGACGGGTTTTTGCATAGAATTGGGTGCCTATCATTTCGAGGTGGTTCCTTATAGGTAGTATCTTGGTTTCGTTATGAAGGTGTTGTTGAGGGGTAGTGGGTGTGCAGCCGGTAATGGTATGAAGGGCTTATTTTGTGTTATTTGGAGTGTCGTTAAGTTTTGTTCGGAGAGCAGAGGGTGCCAGATGGGGGAGGCATAGTTGATGGTGGGGCGTATAAATTGTTTGTAGATTGCAATTGAGGTTTGTATGTTGTGTATGTCAGTGTTGGCCACTGTTTTGAGGATGTTGAGTTTCTGGTTGCGGCTGTGGTGGTATTTTGAATGTGTTTGGAGAAAGTGAGGTGAGTGTCAAATGTTAGGTATATATATATATATATATATATATATATATATATATATATATATATATATATATATATATATAATATATATATATATATATATATATATATATATATATATATATATAGTTTGGAAAACAGTATGTGCACTGTTTTTACATGAATATGTAACCCCACAGGAAATAAAAACAAAAATAAAACAGAAGTGAGGCTTTCAAAAGGACAAATGCCTTTCCTCTTTCATGCTTATGGGATTTATTAAAAATAAAAATAGTAGGACAGAAAAGGTATACAATCTTAAAAACAGATGGTTGGTTGGTCACATAATATTGCTATCTAGATTTTTAATGAACAAGGATAACTGAAAAATTTTTAAAAACATAATTAGTAAAATCATCCAACAAAAAGCTGCTATTGTAACAATTGCAATTATTAATATTTTTAATAAGAATATATATTCTAATAGTTTGTGTTTTTATTTCCTGTGGGGTTATATATATATATATATATATATATATATATATATATATATATATATATATATATATATATATATATATATATATATATATATATATATATATATATATATATAGTATGATGAAAAATAAGCATGGCATCAAGTTAAGGTGGAGTTAGACTATCATTCATCAATGATTTATTAACTGTAAAAATTATTAATGCCATTCTCTACATTTCGATTTCATTCTGAAATCATTTTCAAGAGTATATAGCTGTGAGAAAGAGAAAAAACAAATAATTACAATTTTGAAATAAACAGTATTAAAATTAAGACTATAAATGATATAAATATTAAACTAAATAAACTTATACACAGTAAATTAAAATACAACAAGGGACGTTTACTACATAGCTACTAAGGAGGAGAGGTTGCATAAACTGCCAAAAAATTATGTAAACCAAATAAGTGGTTGGTTGTATAAATTGATGCAAAGATATGTTAAATTACATTTAAGCATATGAAATACAAATCTAATCATTGATAAATGTTGTCACTGACATTTATTGTAATAACTGTAGTTAGTGTTAATGTTTATGAATTCAGAGATATATATACAACAAATCATTCATTAAAATACTTTCACACACACACACAGAGGGGAAAAAACACCTCTGAAAACCAAAAACCAAAATATATATATATATATATATATATATATATATATATATATATATATATATATATATATATATATATATATATATATATATATATATATATATATATATATATATATATATATATATATATATATATGGTTATAAATACATACAGAAAACATGACATGCACATAATATAAAATTTAGTATCCTAAACTCATGTAGAAGCAAGCATTCAGTATATGACATATTATAATAAGAAATCATATTTATTAAAAAAGTAACATATACCTAACATATTACTAAGTACATTGTATACACTAAATAGTTAGGATCATATTTACAACATAATAAAAAAATAATTCTTTTTTAAACTGTATATATATATATATATATATATATATATATATATATATATATATATATATATATATATATATATATATATATATATATATATATATATATATATATATATATATATATATATATATATATATATATATATATATATATATATATATATATATATATGGCTTCCATTAGCAGTTATAAGAAAGCAAATAGGTTCTTTCTTCTCATCTGCAGAAGCTTTAAGTATAGAATAAGTACTACCTATGTCAATAAGATAAAACTCTTTAGAATTAGCATCAAAGATACGGAAAAGATGATTTAATTTTAAATCTGGTTTTGAAATATTTAATACATTTAGTATTTTGGGAACCACTGCATCATTGTAAATTTTGCTAAGAGCAAATCTCTTACTCTGTGACTGACTTTTTGCCATTTTGATAATAAAAATTTCTACCCTTAACACTATTATAAGGAGATTGGAGTACTTCCTTATGACAATGTTCAATCTCACTAGACTGAGAGGCTCTTTTGCTTAAAAAAAATGGTTTTAAATCAGTAGTAGTAATCCCAATAACATGAAGTTGAACATTGTTGTTATTATAATTTATTTTATTTGTATAAGTAGGGAATGAAGTAATATTATTATTTACATTTTTAAAACTCATAGTATTAACATTATTTATCATGTTGTAGCTTTTATTTTCTTCCTCATAAATTTTTGTATACCTGTTTTATGTACGCACTATTATCATTACCTATTTTACATGTTATAATATTATTAAATCACACTTTAAGATTTCTTTTTGAGGGGTTTAATTTTGCCTTACTGATTGGTTTCCTGAAGGAGGATGAGATGATGTTCCTGAAGTGGGAAGTTGCGATGGCAATGGTGCCCATCGACAGCTACCTCCTTGGCATCGGTTAGCTTTTTCACAAAACTTGTAGTGGTAATAGCAGAGAGCACCTTGTTGTCAAAATCTTAAGGTGACTTGCCTCTGGAAGAATGGTCTCTTGTCTGACTCTTGTCATTGTGCAGTATGTGTATTTCCAGCCTGTATACTTGTAAGGGAATGTCTTCCATCTTGTGGAACAATTCTCCAATTTGACTGGATATTCTAGACAATTTGTGGTTGGAAACATTGTTGACAGGGTGTTATGGTTCTCTTGAAGTTCTAGCAGGAAAGAAGATCCTATGGCATTGACTAAAGCATTGTTGTAGGGATCCATTGCAGTTCTTCCTCTTTTTTTTTTCCATATATTTGTCTGCAGCTTCAGCCATTTTATAAATTGAGGTGTATCCTGTTACTACCTCTAGCACAGGAGCAATGCCTTCAGGTAAGACCTGAAAAAACGTTTCCTTTGTGCCTTTTCATTTTTATGGAGCATGACTTCAAAAGATGGATCTTTAAGTGAAAGTTGTACTCTATCAAGATAGGCTGAGGGTTTCTCACCAGGCTTCAACTTCTGTTGAAATAAATCCTCAACTTTCTTGCTGATGGGACATATGCTTTGATTAAAATTCTTTTTAATTCCTTGTAGGTATGTTCAGTCATAGGAGGTTGAATCTTCGAAATTATAGTAGATGGTATAAGAGGCCCCATAAGTTGGAACCTTTCAATATATTGTCCACAAAATAAAGCTGGAATGAAAATTCCAACTTTTGTAACCACTTGTTGATGTCTCTTTTGTAAAATCGGGGCAACTCTTGAACAGTGAGTGTCTTTCATTGACTTCTATAAGGCTCGTATATTATGCATATACTATTATCATTACCTATCTTATGTGTTATATTATTAAATCACACTCTAAAATTTCTTTTTGAGGAGTTTAATTTTGCTCCACTAGAATTGAAGTATCACTGTTACTGTTCTATTAGCAGGTGTTCCAGTATCCACTTCTACATGATGTACAGATATACCAGAGGTGAAAGAACGTAATTGTGTTTGAATTCTTGTTTCTACTTCTTCAAGGTATCAAAAATTTTATTTGTTTATTTATTTATTTTTTTGGAAAGTAGTTGAAAGACAAGATAACACTGATATCTTAGTTATAATGGAGCAATTTAGCTATACAAACCTAGCCTAGCTTGTATATTATAGCTATTTAATTTAATGACTATGAATATAAATTTTTTTTTTTTTTAAATTGTATGTTTACTAATTATAAATTTATTTATTTATATGCACAATGTTTAGTGAATAAATTTTTTTTCAAAGTCATAACTTTTTAAATATTGATTTATATTATTAAATATCACAAAATTTGCATAGGCGTAACTAGAAAACTAGAAATTTTTCTGGTGTGTGTGTGGGGGGGACATGCCCCTCTCTATCAGAGAATTTCAATGTCTTATAATTTTCTTATATATATATATATATATATATATATATATATATATATATATATATATATATATATATATATATATATATATATATATATATATATATATATATATATATATATATATATATATATATATATATATATTATTTAGTGATGGATCGGATGTCATTTTTCTAATTTGCGGATGCGGATGCGGATTGTTGAATTTTCGAAAGTGCGGATGCGGATGTTAATTTTTGATGAGGATGCGGATGCGGATGTTAATTTTGATGATGATGTGAATGCGTATGCCATCACTAATATATATATATATATATATATATATATATATATATATATATATATATATATTATATATATATATATATATATATATATATATATATATATATATATATATATATATATATATATTTCATATCACCTTTCCCACTTTCATTGGGGTGGTGCCAGCCACAATTCCCTTACAACCAACCCCTTCCACCACCGCCCTTAATCTCTCTCTGTCTCTACAAATCTTCTACCCTCTTCTAAACTCAAATTCCTTCCATCAAAATCTCTCTCACTCCACCCATCCATCTCCACTTCGGCCTTCCCCTATCCCTACCTCTATCCACATGGAATCTAAGTACCTTGCCCACCATTCTGTCCTCATTCATTCTTCACATATGTCCAAACCATTTTAGCACATCCTCCTCCTCTCTATCAATTACACCCTTCTTCCATTTACACATCTCCCTTATTCTTTCATTTCTAATCCTATCAATCCTTCTCAATTTATATATCGCTCTCAAATCTTTCATCTCAAAGTCATTGAAACTTTTTCTCGACCGAGCACTTATCATCTATGTTTCACACCCATACAATACAGAAGGTGAACACATACATTCAAACATTCTTATCTTTATTTCTTTCGAATATTTTTCCTTTCTTCCATACTTTTCTTAGGCCCCCCAATACTTTCATTCCTTCTACCACTCTGTTCTTTATTTCCTTTTTCCGTCCCACCCTTACCTTCCACCCAACATTACTAGATATTTGAATTCATTCACCTCCTCAAGTTTCCATTCTCACACTTCTACAAACCAATTCCTCCCTCCACATTTCCTCATCCCCACCTCCAATCCTCATAACTTTATTCTTCGCTGGATTGAATTTCAATCTCTTGTTTGCACATTTCCCTTCAAACTCTCTCACAAGTATTCTCATCTTTTCTCCAGATTCTGCCACCAACACATGCCGCATCATCTGCAAAAAAGTAAAACATTCACTTCACATTCACCCTCCATATTTCTCAACGTAATACTCTTCCCTTCTCTCTCCATTTTTCTAAGTAAACCATTCATCAATAGATTAAATAACATGGAGATATTACACACCCCTGTCTCAATACCACTCCTATGCTAAACCAATCCGATAGTTCTCTCTTCACCCTCATTCTTGATCTACATTTCATATATATATATATATATATATATATATATATATATATATATATATATATATATATATATATATATATATATATATATATATATATATATATATATATATATATATATATATATATTAGTGATGGATCGGATGTCATATTTTCTAATTTGCGGATGCGGATGTCGAAATTTGGAATTTTGAAAGTGCGGATGGATGGATGAATTTTGAAGGATGCGGATGCGGATGCGGATGTTGAATTTTCCGAAAGTGCGGATGCGGATGTTGAATTTTAAAAAAGTGCGGATGCGGATGCTGATTTTGGTATGATGATGCGGATGCCATCACTATATATATATATATATATATATATATAAATAATATAATATATATATATATATATATATATATATATATATATATATATATATATATATATATATATATATATAATATATATATATATATATATAGCCGTTTACCGTGGCTCAAACGGTAAAGTGATTGACTCACGTGCTTGAGGGCGCCGGTTCGATCCCACTTCGGGATCCTAGGTATATACTACCTAGAAAAGTTCCTCTCCTTGAATAGGCAATGCCCGTGAGATGTGAACTTTTTATTATATATATATATATATATATATATATATATATATATATATATATATATATATATATATATATATATATATATATATATATATATATATTTTATATATTTATTATATATTTTATTTTACACTTCACGGGCAAAGCCCTATTCAAGAAGGGGGTGTTAAAAGAATAAAAAGGAAACTAAAAGAGCATAAAATCCAAAAAATAAAAAGCCACCCCTACAGTACCCACCTAACGCAAATTCCTTAGGTGGGCACAGACGCGAGTTTTAAAGAAATTGAGATTAAATGCGGAGGGAAACACAGAAGATGGAAGAGAGTTCCACAAAACAGAGGTGGCAGGAAAGAAAGAGGCACCACAGCGGACAAGCCTGGAGTTGCCTATGTCCACGCAAAATTGATGCACGGACATTGCACCCCTTGTGCTTCGAGGACGCCGTAAAGGTGGAGGTACACGGGTGGATAGTTCCCTCGAGCATTTGCCGCTGTAGTACCTATAGAAAAGAGACAAGGCACCAACATCACGTCGCAAAGATAAAGAGTCAAGAGAATTAGAAAGAGCGGGACAGTTTATAAGTCTTTTAGCCTTTGACTCAACCCTATCCAAAAGACGGGTGAAACCTGAGCCACCCCAGATATGAGAGCAATACTCCATACAAGGGCGGATGAGACCCTTGTATAATTGGAGTAACTGCGAGGAAGAAAAAAATTCTTGCAGTCTAAACAGAACTCCCAACTTCTTTGAATCCCCCTAGCAACCATTGTGATATGAGGTTTCCAAGACATTTTTTTGTTTATGTGAAGGCCAAGGATGTTTATATTGTCAACAGGAGAGATGGGAGAACCATCGAAAGAAATAGAAAAGTTAGGAGGTGTCTTTGAGAGAGAGATTTCTAGAAGTTGAGTTTTTAAAGAGTTGAATTTCACAAGGTTGAGACGACCCCACTGGGAAATTCTATCCAGATCTGCAAGAATGGAATTGGAAAGGTGAAGACGAGAAGCAACTCTAGATACAAAGGAAGGAGCAGATTTGAAATGAGTAGAAGAATGGAGGGTTGAGTCATCGGCATATGAATGTATAGGATTAGATGAACAGCTGAGAAGGTCATTAATGAAAAGTAAGAATAGAGTAGGAGACAAGACAGAGCCCTGAGGAACACCACTGTTGACAGGAAAGGAAGAAGAAGTCGCTCCATCAACAACAGCTGAAATGGAACGATTAGAAAGAAAACTAGACATAAGTAAGCAAAGAGAAGGAGGAAACCCAAAGGAGGGGAGCTTGGAAAGCAGTGACGCATGCCATACCCGGTCAAACGCCTTAGGTATGTCAAGCGCCACCACGCAAGTCTCCCCATGGTCCCTAAGGGCAGAAGACCATAGATCTGTAAGATAGGAAAGTATATCACCAGTAGACCTCGAACGTCGAAAGCCATACTGATGATCAGAAAGAAGGGAATGAGATTCCAGATGGTTTAAGAAATGAGAGTTGAAAAGGGTTTCAAAGATCTTAAACAGAATACAAGAGAGAGCTATAGGGCGATAGTTGGAAGGATCAGAGCGGCTACCTTTCTTCGGAATAGGTTGGACTAATGCGCGCTTCCAACACTGAGGGAAAGTACTAGTATTGAGGCATAGAGAGAAAAGTTGAACGAGGGACGGAGCCAGCTCAGAGGCGCTATGGTAGATTCTACCTTAGACCTGTGAGCCCTACCTCAAGCCTAGAATAAAAGGACTTTGAATTTTGTAAATTATGATAAAAGAAATAAAATGTTTTAAGAATATATCTAAGAAAAAGAAATACGAAAAAGTGCGATAATAAATAAAAGAAAGATCAAAATCAAAGTTAAGAAAAGCAAGAAATAGGTCTCAAAGAGGAAACAGTTGTAAAATCGTTAAAGTTTAACAAGTTGGAAAAAATACATAAAGGAAGAATATATGTAATATTGTTCAAGAAATTAAAAAATCAGATAAAAGGACGAAAATTGTTCAATAAATTATCCGAAAATACGCAATAAAGAATTAAAAACAGAATTCATGAAAATGTAAAATGGCGGTGAAGATTTCAAATAAACAAAAAACATAGTCCGTCACCGAGTTGCCAGAAAGAGAAAAAGAAATACGAATTTTAGCAACTCTCTAAAAATGAAGCTTCCCGATTGGTCGAGATTAAAAAATAACAACCTATGATAGTTGCTAGAATTCATAGTTCTGAGAAATTTAAACGAGAGAGTCATTCTGTTTTGACCTTGATTAGAGAAAGTACAAAAAACTACGTTTATAAAATTTTTTGTTTTGAAAAGTAAAGATTACTGTAAGTTATAAGATTGTTTTTACGTGGAAGATTTGGTATCACGGAAGAATACTTTTGGTAATTATTATTGAATATTTGACATCGTATTTATACTTGCTCAAGTGTGATTACAAACTTTAAAGTTTGATAACTGAATTTAGATTTTATTGATTTGTTTTAGATAGTAGCAAATAGAAGTGCTTTTGCCTTCAATTTAAACTTATAATATACGAGTTTTGATATGTTTTAATAAATTATTAGAAGTGCTTTTGCCTTCAAATTAAACTTAAAATACACGAGTTTTGATAAAATATACGAGTTTTGATAAATTATTAGAAATGCTTTTGCCTTCAAATTAAACTTAAAATATACGAGTTTTGATAAATTATTAGAAGTGCTTTTGCCTTCAAATTAAACTTAAAATATACGAGTTTTGATATAATATACGAGTTTAGATAAATTATTAGAAGTGCTTTTGCCTTCAAATTAAACTTAAAATACACGAGTTTTGATAAATTATTAGAAGTGCTTTTGCCTTCAAATTAAACTTAAAATATACGAGTTTAGATAAATTATTAGAAGTGCTTTTGCCTTCAAATTAAACTTAAAATATACGAGTTTTGATAAATTATTAGAAGTGCTTTTGCCTTCAAATTAAACTTAAAATATACGAGTTTTGATATGATATACGACTTTAGATAAATTATTAGAAGTGCTTTTGCCTTCAAATTAAACTTAAAATACACGAGTTTTGATAAATTATTAGAAGTGCTTTTGCCTTCAAATTAAACTTAAAATATACGAGTTTATTTGCAATTTTGTAGTCTTTGTAAATATATATAAAGTGGAGATCATTAATATAATTTGGAAATTTTTATTACTGTTTGGATATTTAAGTAAACTATTTTAATTTAATTAGTTTATTGTACATTATATGATTGGAAATAGTTTCTATAATAATTAAGTTGAAAGTTTTCGAGTTTTGTTTGAGACCTTTGTGGATTTTATGATTAATAATTTTTAATAACAACCATCAACTTTGAAATATTTTCGTCCTTTTACTAAAGTTATAACAGTTATTCAAAACTTATAAAATATTTTGATAGTTGCTTTTGTGATAAACAGCAATCGACATTAAAATATTTTCGTCATTTTACTAAAGTTATAACGGTCAGACTCCAGATTAGACATGACTTTTTAAAAAAAAACTACGAAACGTAGTGAAAAATTAATTACATTTTTAGAATCCTTATAAAATTTTACTTAGGGAAATTAAAAAAAAAATAAAAAATATTAAATAAAAAAATTAATAAAAAATGATTTTGTACGACAACTGATGACGTAGCAAACTTAAATTTGGTGTTATGACGATCATATGTCTACGGGGGGCTCTTCCTCCCGTACCCCCCGACCCGTGAGTGATGATGATACTGTAGACTACTTTTTCTGTAGACGATTTGGGGGTATTTTCCATTTTTTCCAATTTCGAGAAAATTGAAAAAAAACGTACCTTGCCAGGCGTACGATGATCTCCACAGATAAAAATAAGTAAACTTTACTTATGTAAACTTTATTATTATAAGGATTTTTTTTTTATTTCCCAATTTTTCCTACCTGAAATTCGACAAGGATTTTAAAAATGTAATTTATTTTTCACTACGTTTCGTATTTTTTTTTTTAAAAAGTCATGTCTAATCTAGAGTCTGGCCAGTTATAACAATTATTCAGAACTTATAACATATTTTGATAGTTACTTTTGTGATAAATAACAATCGACATTGAAATATTTTCGTCATTTTACTAAAGTTATAACAGTTATTCAGAACTTATAAAATATTTTGATAGTTACTTTTGTGATAAAGAGCAATCAACATTGAAATATTTTCGTCATTTTACTATAGCTATAACAGTTATGCAGAACTTATAAAATATTTTGATAGCTGCTTTTGTGATAAACAGCAATCGACATGAAATATTTTCGTCATTTTACAATAGTTATAACCCTTACTCAGAACTTATAAAATATTTTGATAGGTATTATTATGATAAACAACAATCGACTTTGAAATATTTTTGTCATTTTACAATAGTTATTACATTTATTCAGAACTTATAAAATATTTTGATAGTAATATTGTGACAAACCGCAATCGACTTTGAAATATTTTTGTCATTTTACCATAGTTATAAAAGGTATAATAGTTATAGTTATAACATTGATTTGGAATATTTTCATCATTTTGTTAAAGTTATCCTATTTATTCTAGACGTAAAGGTTATTTTCATCAATATTTTGCGGTAATTTGAATCTACTTCAAATTAGTTTTGATATTTTTGTGTTCTTTACAGTAAATATTGTGGACTTTGGAAATATTTTACTAAATATTTTCCGGATATTATACAACTGTTAATAGAATTTTTGACTCTACAATAACTCATCATAATTTAGGAAACATTGTTGATTTTCAACATCTTACCTTTTGAAATATTCGAAACTTAACTCAAATTAATAATAGTATCTGGAAGTCCATGATTGTTGGTTGATGTCGTATGGCGATGTTTAGATTTATAATTTAGGTAAATAGATAACCAGGAAAATAAAATAAGATTCTTTTATTGATTATAAGGAAATAATAATTCATTAACAAGAAAACGATTATTTATTATATAATAACAAATATAAATCAGAAAATCGTTCTCGAACATAAACATAGTTCACATCAAGCAAGTAATCGAATATTAATCTGAAAATAAAATTAATATATCATTAGAAACATTGAATAATAGTAACAGAAACACAACGCAATTTCTGAAATATTTGTTGTAGCTATTCTTTACTATACCATCGCTAAATTTAATAGCTACGACAGCGCACTCCCTTAAAACTCGGGGAGGAATGCCATCCGGGCAGCTTGCCTTCCTAACGTTCAATAGACTTCAGAAGCCCATGCACCTGGTCAAATGAAATCACAGGCAAAGGCATGGGACATCTGAGGGGAGAAGAAGTAGGAGGAGGATTGCCGGAGTCGTCCAGGGTAGAATTAGAGGAGAATTGGAGGCCGAAGACATTAGCCTTTTCAGTTGGAGTGTTAGCAACAGAACCATCAGAGCGAATAAGAGGAGGAAAGGAAGATTTACAGAAATTGTTGATGATTTTGGCAAGAGGCCAGAAAGATTTTTCAGTAGGAGAATTTAGGAGCTCAGCACATTTTCGTTTGGTGAAAGTCTGCTTTGCTCGTCGAAGAATATCCCTGAAACGATTCCGAGCAGAATGAAAATTAGCTAGAGTGATAGGAGGAGAATAATTTTTACACTCTCGATACGCCATGTCTCTAGCCTGAATGGCACGAGAACAAGCAAGATCGAACCATGGATTTTGAGGAGAGAAAGATTTAGTTGAAGAAGGAATGAACCTGCTCATCCCATCAACGATTACGGCCCCCACCTTATCGGCAGAGACCGAAGCGTCTTCAGAGACAAAGCAGTCACTCCAGGAATAGTTAGCGTAGAAGCAACGCAAAGCCCCCCAGTCAGCCCGATCAAAGTGCCAGAAGATACGCTTAGGGCAGGGTGGAGCAGTTGGAGAGAAAGCATGAAAATTAAGACAAATTAGATTGTGGTCAGATTTACCAATAGGTGCGAAGATAGAGTATTTATAGAGAGAAGGACTAGTAGTGAAACATAAATCAAGAGTGTTCAAGAATTGGTTGGGACGATCTGGAATGTGTGTTGGTTCTTTAATCAGTTGCTCCAGATCGTTGAGAATGCTGAATGATTCGGCCTCCTCTCCCCCTGAATCAGTATGAGAGGAACCCTAACCATTCAGTGTTGTGTACGTTGAAATCCCCTAAATAGAGGACCTCAGTATTTGGATGTGAAGATGTAACAGTCTCGTGAGAAGTAGTTAGGTACTCAAAAAAGGTAGAAAAATCTGTTCTATTAGGAGAACAGTAGCAGAAGCACAAGATTATTGAAGTGGTAGGAAGAAAGATTTTAAGCCACAGAACATCGAAGTTAGGAGATTCAAGATTCACAAGACGTGTTACCGGAGTGTTGGTGTTAACATAGGCACAAACTCCACCCTTAGAACGGAAATTATGAAATAAGTTAGATATATTAAAAAAGTTAGAAGAGGAATTCTTTGATATCTGGGTCTCAGACAAGAGTAAAAGGTTAGGATGAGAATTAGAGAGATGGTATTCCACAGAAGCTAAGTTAGAGCCTAAGCCACGGACGTTGGTGAAGTGAATTGAGAACCCACGTCTGCGCACACCCCCCATTCTGCACAAACACTCACGATCAGAACAGACAAACAAACAGCCAATCTAGCAAACTGAATAAATAACATACAAACAGTCACACGAGCAAACAGACAGACAAACGAAGAGACAAACAAAACAGAATAAAAACCGAAATAATACTTATGTTAAAAACAAATATTAAAACGTTAAAATTAACTATGGAACTATATATGACTATAAAACTATTTCTATTTAAAATAAAATTCAGTAATAAATTATCTTAAATTTTATCAATCGCTAGTTGATTATATATATATATATATATATATATATATATATATATATATATATATATATATATATATATATATATATATATATATATATATATATATATATATATATATATATATATATATATATATATATATGTATTGTTTGTGTGTGTGTTTTAGGTTGAAGGCTTGATCAAAAAGAAATAGAATGAATAAATATCAAGCTTACTTTATTTTGAAGTCACATAAACGACACGACTTTAAGCATTGAAAAAGGGAATAAAATACTTATGTAATTACAAAGTAAATACGTGGCCTGCTAATTCTATCACAATTGTAATTCAAAGATTATGACATCACTACCCCAAATGAACAATCCAAGAGAAAGTGGATTTCGTAAAACTACTGTCACAATTAAAGCACTATGAATGATGAAACGTAAGTTATAAATGGCTACAAGGTCTAAAGATGAAAGCACTATCACAATTAATTTCGGCTTTTCAAAAACAAGTGGAATTTAAATATATGATGAATGTTTTCACATGGAAAGGAAGAGGAGCTCTAAGGTAGAAACTCTCTTGCAAGATTTTAGGACATGCGAGGACTACTTCTCCTCTGGACTACAAGTATGTCGGCCTTAGAGCTGAAGCTGACGGAGGAAGAGACATTACTGGTGATATGGCAGAATCTACAGGAGGGGTAGTAGGATAGGAGCAGAGGATGGAAATTCTGCAGATGAGGAAGATGCAAGGTCTGCAGATAGCAGAGCAGATGAAGAATCAAAAGCTGAAGAAGTAGACTCTGAAGATATAGGAGCGGATTTTGCCGGAACAGATGCTGCAGACGAAGTGGAATTAGGAACAAAAGCTGTTTCAAATGTTTGATAGAATCTATCCTTCTCTCTGATTTCCTTTCCGGTCGTTCTATAGCAGCAGTTGTAGACGGCCACCGCTCTTCCTTTAAATCTATTAATAGTGGTGTTCCTCAAGGATCTGTCCTATCCCCAACACTTTTTCTACTATTCATTAATGATCTTCTCTCCATCACCTCATCTCCTATCCACTCCTATGCTGATGACTCCACCCTTCATTACTCTTTCCAATTTGAAAGGCGCCCTTCTCAACAACAGTTACTAGACGCAAGGAAGGTTGCCTTGGAGCAGCTGACCTCTGATCTATCTCGTATTTCAAATTGGGGCAGAGAGAACATGGTTGTTTTCAATGCCTCAAAAACTCAATTCTTCCATCTTTCTACTCGACACAATCTTCCACACAACTATATTTTCTTCGAAAACACTCAACTCAGACCTTCATCTGTTCTTAATATTCTTGGTGTTTCTTTTTCTCGTGATCTTTCTTGGAAAGATCACATTACCTCTCTTTCTAAACAAGCTTCTAAAAGGTTAGGTATCCTGAGGCGCCTTCAGTATTTCTTCAATCCACCCCAGTTGCTTGCTCTGTATAGGGGTGTTGTTCGCTCCTGTATGGAGTATGCTTCACACATCTGGGGTGGTTCCACTCATACAGTTCTTCTTGAGAAGGTGGAGTCTAGGGCTTTTCGTCTTATCAACTCTCCTGCTCTCACTAATTCTCTCCAGTCTCTTTCAGCCCGTCGAATTGTTGCGTCACTCTCTCTATACTATCGCTATTACAATGGACACTGCTCTTCTGAACTCTCTCGTCGCATACCTCCTCCACTGAGAAGGGCTCGTGCGAGACGCCTTTCTACACAGTCTCATCCTTTCTGTGTCCAACTCCGATCCCAGACTTAACCGCTATGCTAAGTCTTACATGTACTCTATTGGTAAAAGTCTGGAACACACTCCCTTTATCTATTTTTCCAATTTCCTATGACCACACCTTTAAACGCCGTGTATCGAGACATGTCGGCCTTTTAAATTGACCCGATTTCTGGATTGTTCCCTAACTCTGGTGGTAACCTGGAAGGCCTCTGGCCTTTGCCCACCAGAGGTTAATATATATATATATATATATATATATATATATATATATATATATATATATATATATATATATATATATATATATATATATATATATATATATATATATATATATATATATAATATATTATATTTTTTTTTTATTTTTTTTTCTTTTGTTCTGCTCAAATATACAATAATATAAATATATACATATAAATTCTACTTCATGTAGGAGAAGTCGATGCAAGAGGTTATCTTGGCTCCTCTCAGAATTGGCCACGTACACAAATCTGAGTCACAGGCACCTTGAGCCTAAGGACAGGCCACCGTGCTTTCCTTTTTGCCATCTCTGTCCTCTTTCAGTTCATAGTATTTTTATAGTGTACAGTCATCACAGGCTTCAGACGCAAGTTCTCTCCTGATTTATCTTTCCTCCTTTATCCAGATCTCCTTCCTTACGTCTAGTAGGAATCACCTCACATTAATAATGTGAACATCTTTGCTTTCCTTAGATCACTAAATCTGATCTTTAAGATTTGACTCTTTCGTGTCAAACTTTTCTTCCGTTTTGTCTAGGTGCTTCCCCAGAAGTCTATTCTCGAACCCTCATAGCGCTTTTTTGGGGAGCTGTGGCTGCTTCCGTACACTTTATATATATATATATATATATATATATATATATATATATATATATATATATATATATATATATATATATATATATATATATATATATATATATATATATATATATTATATATATATATATATATATATATATATATATATATATATATATATATATATATATATATTAGGGATGGAGTGAAGTATCGGTATCGGCAAGTATCGGCATATTTTCCGATATCGGTATCGGTATCGGCCTTTTCAGTATCGGTATCTGTATCGGCAAAAAATTTGTATAAGAGTAAAGTATCGGTATCGATAGTGGTATCGGTAGTATCGGCATGTATCGGCATATTTTCAAGTATCGGGTATCGGCTTCGGGGAATTTTTAGGTATCGGTATCGGTATCGGTAAAAATTTTGGTATCGCTCCATCCCTTATATATATATATATATATATATATATATATATATATATATATATATATATATATATATATATATATATATATATATATATATATATATATATATATATATATATATATATATATATATATATATATATATATATATATATATATATATATATATATATATATATATATATATATATATATATATATATATATATATATATATATATATATATATATATATATATATATATATATATATATATATATACTTTTTTTTCCAGATCACAATGAAAATTCCCGCTAGCAAGATGAATCTTATACTTCGACCTTCGGTTGAGATTTTACACAAAATTTTCACAAAACATAAGTACGAAATTCGTGTAGTGGGAGGAGCTGTAAGAGATCTTTTAATGGACAAAATTCCGACTGATTTAGATTTTGCTACAACAGCAACTCCCAATGAAATGAAGAACATGTTTACTACAGAGGAAATTCGTATTAAGTTAACTGGTGCTCTCCATGGAACAGTTAAAGCATATATTGGGGAAGATATATTTGAGTGTACAACGTTAAGAATTGATAAATTAACAGATGGTAGGCATGCAGTTGTCGAATTCATTCGTGATTGGGAATTGGATGCTGGAAGAAGAGATTTAACAGTTAATGCAATGTTTTTGGGAATAGATGGTACAGTTTATGACTATTTCAATGGGATACAACATGTAAAGGAAAAAAAAGTTAATTTTATCGGAAACCCAGAACAAAGAATTCAAGAGGATTATCTTAGAATATTAAGATATTTTAGGTTTTTTGGCCGCGTAGCAGCTGACCCTCATCAATATGATCCTGAAATAATAACTGCTATTGAGAAAAATTGCGAAGGACTTTCAAAAATAGCAGGAGAGAGAATATGGGTGGAATTCAGTAAAATTTTGTCAGGAAGGTTTAACCATGAAATCCTTCTTAAAATAATAGAATGTGGAGTTGGTATTCACATTGGCCTTACTAAAGAGTTTGATTGTGATAACCTAAAGAAGGTATATAAAAACATTAAAGACACCGATTATCATCACTGTACACTTTTAGCTGCAGGGATGTCTTGTGAGGAAGACGCATATGCTTTAATTAACAGGGTAAAATGTTCTAATAAAGAGAAGGAAATACTACTATTTATTATTAAACATAGAAAATCTTTTAATAATATTCAGTCACTAAAAGATGTACAAGATATTTTAGTCAATTTAGTTTATATAGATAAAAAGAAAAGGGAGCTTGTTTTAGAGTTTTCGAAACAGGCTCTGCTTTATGTTGGAAGAAGTGATCTGTTGAATGAAGTTAACGGTCATTTAATTCCCAATTTTCCGATTAAAGGAGGTTTACTTGCAGGAAAAATTCCTAAGAATCAAATACAGAAAGAACTAAAAAGACTTTTCGAAATTTGGAAGGAATCTGAATATAAATTAACAGCAGATGAATTATTAATTAAAGTTTAAAAGTATTAATCCTTTTATTATTTAATCCTTATGCAAGAACAATACTTTAAATTTTTCTTATGTAGGGTCGTAGTCTTGATTTGGAGTGTTGAGTTTGCAGTTTTTTTCTAAATTCTTGGACAGGCATTGAATATTTACTATCCATTATTATAATAAAGAAGCATCTATAAAAATTCTAGTTTCTTTTTACCAGAAATTTTTGCTTTAATCAGGGATAAGTAAAATTCTAACGGGTTGGGGAATTTTTGAATTTTTTTTTTATATGAATTTAAAAAAAAAAAAAAAACTCAAAAAAATTTTTTTTTTTTTAAATTTTTAGTAAGCAAGCTTATTCGCCTAAATAATGATAAGTAAATATAGTAAATAAAATTGGTTAATTGAGTAGGTTATTTAAATTTTAATTTAAAAAAAAAAAAAAAGTTTTATTTATTTTTTATTTTTTTTTTTTAAATTACGAAAATGCGACTGATAAAACCAATTAACTGTATTTAAATTTGTACAGAAAACTAGTAATATATTTTTATGGATATTTTACGGTTTTGTGGTGTTAATTTTAATTATTATATTACGATAAATATGAAAATAAAATCTATTTATTTTTAGCGTTGGAACTCTGAACACTTAAATTTTGAAGAAAAATAAAACCTTAATTTCTATAATTAGAAAATACGTGAATAGAGACAGAGCTTTGAATAGAATATGAAATGTAAGTGTATTGGTCCGATTAAATTAATTAAAAAATTTATTAAAAATTTGTGGTAGCCGATTGCTGGCACATTTTAATCATTAAGCGCTCGCTATCTTTTATTTTTCTTCCGATGGAACAACCTAATTAAATTAAACTTTTATGAATAAGTTTATAGACTTTTGTTGTTGTTTTTTTTTAAATTAAATTGGTGATTAATAAGGGTGGTTGCGTTATGGTCTTACTATTTCGGCTTGCAAAAAATAAATTTGAAAACAATATTTCTATTGAAATTTTAAAGTTAACAAATTCTATATAGCTCAACAGTCTTTTGCAGTAAATATCTAAAGCCAGAATTCAAAAGTAAAAGTGTCTCGGGTTTCAAGAATTTAGCAAAAAATATCGTCGGACGTTTTTTTTCCCCTAGTTCGATAAAATGCATAAATTTATATTAATTTTACATCGATTTACTTTAAGTTTTGTTATGATATTCTGAACTTAAAAATATAAAGACCTATATATATATATATATATATATATATATATATATATATATATATATATATATATATATATATATATATATATATATATATATATATATATATATATATATATATATATATATATATATATATATATATATATATATATATATATATATATATATATATATATATATATATGGAGTAAAGGTTGTATTGATAATATTTAATTTTTTATTAATAAATATGTAATAATCGATATGTATCGAGTTGGGTACCGATATATCGCGTAAATAAGCGATATTCGATATAGTATCGATCTTTTTTTGTTGTTGTTGTGTAAGATTACGTTGACGAAAAAACCGGTAAACAACACGGTTAAAATCTTGTGACTGTAAATTGAAATTATTATACGAAATAAAAAATTATTAAGCAGAAAAAACATTTGAATACACCACCTATACGTATTGTTTAATTAAGATAAGAAAAAATTCTGAAAAGGTAAGAATTAAAAATTTATTTGTATAGACGAATCTTAGGTCTGCCTTCATACCTTAAAGCTATCTACGGACCTTAGAGCTACATAAGCATCTTAAGCAAGACTATAATTTTGCAAGTAACCAGAAGTAAAGCATTAGAGGAAACTTATTCTAACAAATAGTATACCTTAAAAATTGTAAAAATTCAATCTTTTTTAAAAAATGTAAAATATTAAAAAATTATAAAAATTGTAAAAAAATTAATTTAAAAAAAATGTAAAATATTAAAAAAATTACAAAAATATATTTTATAGCACCTTCAATTTATTTATCACATATTCATAATTCATCACTTTCATTACTTAAACTAAAATATGGTTTAATATTAATAATATTTTCGCATTGAACTTTATTATTCTTTTTTATGTATACATTATTACCGGAAAATTTTACAATGGGATAGGGACCATGGTATACTGCTTCTAGTTTGTTTCTGCCATATTGTTGGTTCTTTACAAGAACAAATTTCGCATCTTGTAAGTTCTTTGGGACATATATTTTTGGATTTTTGGCAGAAAATTCTGGAGATAGAGGGAGTCCCAAAAACAATTTCAATTTTTCTGCGTATGTTTTTATTGAAAGTGGGAATGAGGACTCTACTTGTTCTATTAAAGCTCCAGGGAGGGAGGGGTTTTGACCCATCATTAATATAGCAGGGGTTATTCCTTCTGAGTTTAATGGTGCAGTTCTTAAACACAACAGCACTAGGGGAAGGAGATCCAACCAATAATTCTGAACATCTTCCAACTCATCCGACAGCATGGCTCGAAGAGACCTCAATAGTGTTCTATGAGAATTTTCTATGAGTCCATTACTCTGAGGGGTATAGGCAGAAGTAAAGTTATGTCGGGATCCTAGCTCCTCACAAACACTTGTAAATAAATCAGAAGTAAATTGTCCACCACGATCCGAAACATAAGTTCCTACCACTCCAGCTATGGGTAAGAATTCTCTGGTAATTGTCTCCACAATTGTAGAGGTTTCTATGTTTTTCAAGGGGAAAGCAAAGAGATAGCGAGAGAATCTATCAATTAAAGTTAAAAGATATTTATAATTTTTACATGCAGGCATTTTAAGAATATCTATATGAACCACCTGAAATTTTGCTGAAACTGGCTGGTAAGATTCATATGGTGGGCTTATTTTGCGTAATGATTTAGATCTCTGACATGAATCACAACTTAGAACAAACTGCTTTGTGTATTTTGGCATATCCTTCCATACAAAGCGCTTCCTAAGAGATGCCAGAGTTTTCTTGACTCCAAAATGCCCAAGTGAATGCGAATAAGAAATAACAGGTATAATGAAAGATTCAGGAACAAAAACACGAGGTGAAAGTGGAATAGATTCATCGACAACCAACGACAGTATGTCATTTTTATAATAATAGTTTCGCTTGGTCAGCTTGAGATTAGTATTTTCTTGCTTGTTTAAATATTTTTGAAGTTGCACATCTGTTTCTTGTGCTATTTGAAGTTCTTTATAATCAATTTTACACTGAAATAGTTTAAACACTTCACAGGATGAAATATGGAAAATAGATGACAGTGAAGGACAGTCATCCTCTATTAAAGAATCCTGCTGTGGAGAAAGCTCTGGTGTGACCAATGCTTCATCGCAGATTGCTTCAGGAAGGACTTCTGTAACAGTGTCTTCTCTTCCAAGTTGGAGTGAAGGACTTGTTGCATCTGCATTTTCTGCAGTATTTGAAGGAGCTGGTAATTTCAGTGAACTGGGAGTTGGCTGCTCAGCAGGATTTCTGCTCAAATAATCAGCCATAATATTATCTTCAGATTTAATATGAGTTATGTTCAAATCATATTCAGACAAGAAAGTTAGGTAACGCTGCTCCCTTGCAAGCAAGTGATTAGCATCAGTCTCTTTTTTAAGTGACTGTGTGACTGAGAGATTGTCACAAAACACATCTACCTTTCGTCCTTCTACGATATGTTGAAATTTTTTTCACAGTTTTAACCAAGGCAAGGAGTTCCTTGCTAAAAATACTATAGCTCATTTCAGTTGGGTTTAATTTATAACTATAGAATCCAAGTGGAACAGTTTTTTCATTTTCGGTCGAAACTACTACACCAGCCAAGGCTGTCTGACTGGCATCTGTGAAAATTGATATTTTGGCACTATTAGAAGGAAACCCCAAAGGAGTAGCATTTTTAAGAGTAAGTTTTGCTAGATTAAATGCTTCTTCAGCTTCAGGATTCCATTTTACTCTCCTTTGAGAGTATGGAGCACCTTTTAGAAATGAAAGAAGAGGAGAGATAGTATTAGAAATTCCAGGAAGAGAAGATCTGAAATAGTTTATACTTCCTAAAAAAGAACGTAGATCCTTAACAGTCTTAGGTTTTGGAATGTTTAATATAGAAAGACTTTTATCCTCACTAGGAAGCATAAAACCTTCCGACACATCAAAACCAAGATATGTAACTTTTGGTTGGGCAATTTTGCACTTATCTGCACTTAGTTTTAAATTAAAATAATTTAACCTATCAAAAACCATTTCTAAGACTTTTAAATGCTCCTCATGAGTTGGAGTAGCAATTAGGATGTCATCAATATAGATGAAAATATTAGGAATACGAGAAAGAATTAGAGAGATATATTTAGTGAAACTGGTGGGACTAGAATGAAAACCTTCAACTATACTGTTATACGAAAAACTTCCATATGGAGTGTTAATTGTTAAAAACTTTCTACAATCGGGGTGAACTTTTAAATTATAGAAGGCCTTCTTGAGATCAAGGACAGAAAAAACTTTTGCACCAGCAAGAATGTTTGAAAAATCCCCTAAATTTGGCAAACTAAAATTGTCACGAACTGCTCTTTTGTTAAGAAGCCTCAGGTCAGCTACAATGCGGACTCCACCTGAGGGTTTTGGCAAAACGGAAATTGGAAACCCCCATGGTGAATGTGAAGGAGATAAGACCCCAGCATTAACTAACTTGCCTATTTCCACTTTAGCTTTGTCATATAGGCATGTCGAGATTCTTCTGCTTTTTATATTTATGGGAGGTCCTCTTACCTCAAATTTATATGGGACTAACTCTTTTAAGGCCTCATACTCTGCGGGTGTAAGGGGAAATTTTAACACTTTATTTGTATATTCACTGCTATCACTATTATTTATTTCACTTATATTTTTAATTTTATTATTTTTATACCTACAGGAAGAATTGTTTATATTGCTACCCCCAGCATTATTTTTACCATTAAGTATATTTTCATTTACCATTGTACTACCATTATTACATAACTCTGAGCTATTATTTAAATATAAATCAGTAAATATTTCCTTAAAATTAAATAATAGATTAGAGTAAAGAGAAGGCGCGGAAGGCAATTTGGGAGATAGAGTAACATTTACAAAATGATCAATTCTTTTTATGGGCACAGACTCCACATCATTTCCTACAATTACATCACAAGAGCTCTTAGTCTTAGCATCAATAATTGTATGATTACTAAAATCTATTAAAAAATTATATTTTTGAAAGAAATCCATTCCTAAAATATTACTAATTACATCACAGATTAAGAACGTATGTTCATAATCTCTACGCAATAAAAAATTTAACCTTTTTGTTTCAACGTCATATATGTTTATTTGAGTTCCATTAGCAGCAGTAAGAAAACCAATAGGTTCTTTTTTATATTCTGCTGAAGCCTTAATAATGGATACTGTACTTCCACA
>SEYY01008255.1:42500-45000 GCA_009176605.1 Armadillidium nasatum | reverse complement strand
CGTTTCATCACATGCAGAAGGGGGATCGGAGTAGGTAAGGATGGTCAAAGAAGGCATTTTTATTCGGAGGTTTGGTTATTTTTTGTTTTCATAATTCATGGTTTGTCAATGTTACAAAACAGAGTGATTTTTCTTTTTCACCTTCGTGGTTTTATACATTATTCCTTTTCTTTCTCAAAAATTTTCCTAACGCATGAAAGACATGTTCGGTAGATAGGCAATATTCTACAATATGTTATAACAAAACGTTACATGCAATACAACCATGTTGTGATGTTCTTTTGTTATAAATGCATGTGATGCGTTAATTTTGTCTAAGAGTATATATATATATATATATATATATATATATATATATATATATATATATATATATATATATATATATATATATATATATATATATATATATATATATATATATATATATATATATATATATATATATATATATATATATATATATATATATATATATATATATATATATATATATATATATATATATATATATATTATATATAACTATTATTAAAAAGAAAGAAAAATTCTTTCGAAGGTTTCAAAAAATTTGCATCGAGGAACGTTGGGGTTCTTTCCAACTTTTCAGTTCTTTACACTAAATGAAAAAATGAAGAATTTTAATAAAAATATTTTTCAATCTCTCTCTCTCTCTCTCTCTCTCTCTCTCTCTCTCTCTCTCTCTCTCTCTCTCTCTCTCTTTGCTCTTCTTCATGAAGCTCGAGCTGAATAATCTAACTGAATGCAAATGAAGATGGAAATTCTTTACATACTCACACACACACACAAGCACGCACATATTAACATACACACATACACGTACACGCGCACAACACACACACACACACACACACATACTATATATATATATATATATATATATATATATATATATATATATATATATATATATATATATATATATATATATATATATATGTTTGTGCGCAATCATACATATAAATATGTACGATTGGATGGGTAAGGTCTGTGTGAGAGTAGATGTACTTGAGTCAGATTGAAAACACAATTCGAATCGAGAAATATTCTTTTTTTTCAGAAGAACTTCCCCAGTTTAATATATTTAATTTGTAATAATCAGTAATGATAATCCTTACGAATATAATTAAAATTAAGTGATTAAAATTTTATTCCAAATGTTGACAAACGTTTGCAATGGTCGATGGTAAATCAAACTAGGAAAAGAAAATTTTGAAAGGTGATATATTACTTAATCAATTACTTTTAAAATGGCTATATATGTAAAAACTAACATTTTCTATATATTATTTTATCTTTTTACTTCTTTTGAACTAATATATTGCTGTTAATTAAATTTGAAATACACATATTTATCTAATTGCATTCTCTCAATTTATTACCTTAATCATATTTATCACAAAAAGATGTAGATCAAGTAATATTACCTTCATTCATTATATTTATCTATACAAAATTATCTAATATTCATTAACATTGTTAGAAAAGATAATAAATGAATATGTATTTTATGACCCATATAAATACTACACACAAATTTATTTCGAAAACTCCTGATTGATCATCAATTCTCAAAATCTCATTAATATTCACAAATTACTCTTAATGACAATGCGCATCATTCATTTTCTTCCATTTGTATATATGTATACGCATTGTATGGTCATACTTTCACATTGCGTGGAGAACTCTACGAGAGAAGAGTAAGTAATACGTTGCACACACAACGTGTTCATTTTGGCAACATAAAAAGATTCTGTTTTTTCATTCTTCGTGAAATATTGGAACCATTTGTTTCATCCTTAATTAAAGTCTCTTAAAAATGGACTAAAGAGTAGTCGTTCATTATTCGTGGGTGTAAACCACACTTCAAACTCGTTGTTACGGATGAAAAGATAAGCAGTTGAAGGTACACTCATTTGTGGTTCCTTTTATACACTTACTTTCTCTTTCGTATACGTGTAATTGATGTAAAGTTTCTAAATTATCGCTTATTTCTTTCTGTTGTTAATCTCCCTCCTTCACACATACACACCTCGTATATATATATATATATATATATATATATATATATATATATATATATATATATATATATATATATATATATATATATATATATATATATATATATATATATATATATATATATATATATTTAGAGAAAACATTTAAAAAAAGTTGAAATAAAAAAAAAAAGTTTGGCTGAACAGAAATCGAGCAAGTTGTCGAGTTACCTTGTCTACTTGACCTGTATTTTGGCTTCGACAAGGATTCGTCTACGAGAATCGTGTATCCTTCGACAAGGACAAATGATTCCTTTATTTATTAGTCTTAAAATTCAATTATGGGTTTGTTTTTATCGCCTGATAGAATTCCAGAAATGAAAAATGGCGATTATGATCAGGATGAAAAAAATAGAAAGAAGAGAGAGAGAGAGAGAGAGAGAGAGAGAGAGAGAGAGAGAGAGAGAGAGAGA
>SEYY01008255.1:25000-27500 GCA_009176605.1 Armadillidium nasatum | reverse complement strand
TGTTAAAAAAAAATAAATAAATAAAAAATGAAAAAAATAAAAAAAAAATATGATAATTCTTTAGCTTTTCTTGTCACCATAATAAATCTCTTTAAAAAGTATTATAAATTTTAAGTTTTTAAACTGCAACTACTTCAATAGATAATAATTTTTAAAAAGTCTAGAAATAGTATTACTTGTGATGTTATTCTTTTAACAATATTATTGATCATAGTTCAGTAAACTTCTAAAAATTTTATTAATTTTGCAATATATAAAAATTATTTTATGATAATTCTCTAAATTTCTATGGGTAATACGTATTAGGCCTTATGATAATTTATCAAAAAGTTACCAAACATTTACGAATAACTTATTTTGCAATAAATATTATATCATTCCTAAAAAACAAAATGGTTTAATAGACTAAACATTATTCTTCAGTCAAGGGCTGTCACTAAAAGAACAAAATAATACAAGAGATAAAAATAAAAAAATAAAATAAAAATTAAAAAAAAAAACAAAAAAAAAAACAAAAAAAGAAAAATGGAACAACCAACCAATTTATCATTTGAAAGAGACAACATAACTTTAAACTCTCTTCTTTTATCTCGCCATATAAAACCCTTTTTTTTTATCTTATTTTAATATCAACTTTAAAAAATTAACATAAACCTCATCTCAAGTCACGTATGACCATTATTAAGAACAGGTTTTTTGCCATCTTATTTCCTTAATATCTCTACAAACAGTAACTAATCATTCTACGAAAAAACATAAATTGTGTTTTAATAACAACGGAACATTTTATTTGATTAAATTCATTAATTTGTGTCAGAGAAATTCTAGGCCCCACACAGTTTGGCTAAGCTAATCGCTTGAATAAAAAAACAAAAACAAAAAACAAGTTCAAAAGAACAAAAAACAAAATATTATTAAATTAAAATTATATGTTATCACTTTAAAAGAGGCAGTTAGTAAATCTTGTAATTTGCTCTCTCTCTCTCTCTCTCTCTCTCTCTCTCTCTCTCTCTCTCTCTCTCTCTCTCTCTCTCTCTCTCTCTCTCACTGATAATTTCATATTCTGAAAAAAAAAGATTATTTTCCAGAAGAAGTAATCTTGCAACCAAAATTAGAGAAAATTGGAATAAAGGTTCTCCAATTTGCAGTTTAATCATTCGAACAAATATTGGCCTTCTTGTGGAAGGTTTTTAAACCTAAAATTGTTAGAAAGAGTTTGCTCATACATATGCAAACCTTTTGAAAACGGGGTTGCTGAGTAGAAGAAATATATCTATGGAAGAGTTTTGTTTCGAAAAGAATTATTCCTTTTTATATATTTAGTTTGTTTTATTGTATTTTTGTTGTTTTAATGTCTTTTTTTTAATGCAGTCCATCTATTTTAAAGAAAATGTTAGAAATATTACCATGCATATGTATGTTATATAAATGTGCAGCTGGAAGTATAATAATATAGTTTAAAATAATTATAACACTGGCACAAGGTCTTTGCTCAGGCATTCCTTAACCGAAAATTATGTTTAAAACAAAATGAAAAAGCATAATAATATGAAAATCATTAAAAGAGCATGATTAATTCTAAGAAAAGTATAATTTTGTACAGTGAAGAACACTTAATAATATGTGATTATGAAGAATGTTGTTTTAGACTTCACAAAAAGGATAATCATTCTTGGAATAAAAGAAAAGCTTAATAATTTTAAGTTACTATATAGAGGTTAATGATCAGTAGTTTATTTTTTAATTATCATCTTATTAAAGTGATATGACTAAAAAAATTTAAAATGCATACAACCACACACACCTCAAAATATAATATATATATATATATATATATATATATATATATATATATATATATATATATATATATATATATATATATATATTATATATATATATATATATATATATATATATATATATATATATATATTACAGAAACGCCACCACTCACGGGCAGAGAGCCCTTTTCAAGGAGGGGGACACGCACACAGGAAAACTCACTCAAACACACCTAACTCACATCCCTCAGGTGGGCACAGACAGAAGCCTTGAAGAGTGGAAAATTAAATGCAGGAGGAAAAATAGATGATGGTAAAGAGTTCCACAGGACAGAGGTGGCTGGAAAGAGGGAGGCACCACAACGAGGCATATATATATATATATATATATATATATATATATATATATATATATATATATATATATATATATATATATATATATATATATATATATATATAATATATATATATATATATTAGGGGGGTCGAAAAATCAATTGTTCGAGTATCGGATTCTAATAGGGCTCAAAAGTTGCCTATTTGCATGCTAATCAATGAAAACAATGAAAAAAATCATAGGTTAGATCTTCAGTTCTCGCAAAGGGCCTAAAGTTTGGAAAAAATGACAAAAAACACCAAAATTTACTTTTACGCTAAAATTATACAGGTTACATTTTTTGGTTTCTAATAGCCACTAAGTAATTCATTTTTGA
>SEYY01008255.1:0-5000 GCA_009176605.1 Armadillidium nasatum | reverse complement strand
TTTTTTGGGTATTTAATTCCGGTTATTTAGTGCGCAGTAAAACTGATTTAATTAAGCTATCCTTTACACGAATGAATAACTTATCCGTTTATTACGCAATTAACAGGCAAATTACAAAGGCGAAAAATTTCTAAAAATACAACAACAAAGACACCAACAAAATAAGAATGCACAAAGTACACCAATATTGGAAAAGAAAACTATAAGCAAAGCAACAAAGGAGAATACACCAAGTACATTAACAAAAAACAGAATTACACAGATTATAACAAACGAATAACAATTCAGCAAGTACAACAAAAAGATAAGAATACACAAAAATATTAACAAAAGACAAGAATATATTAAACTTCACCAAAAAAGATCAAGAATATATATATAAGTACACCAACAGAATATATATAAGAAAACATCAAGTACATCAACAAAGGACAAGAAAAGCATCAAGTACATCAACCAAAAACAAAAATACATCACATACACGAATAAAGATCAAGAATAAAACAAATACACCAATAACGAGAAAGAAACAGTAAGTACAGCCAAGAATGCACCAAGTACATTAACAAAGGGCAAGAAAACACTAAGTACATCAAGTCATCCTTAAAGCCAAAGAATACATGAAGAACACTAACAAAATTAAACCATATACCAGAAATCCGACTTTAACAACAGGGAAGAAGAAAATACCAACTTCACTTACAGTCCAAAAGAAAATCGAAAATTCTTTAATTAACAATAATCGGCATTAAAAAATTAAATCTATCAATGTAAATCAGCTACTATTGAGTTCTTTAAAAAATGATTCTTTAATATCGACGTTAAAAATAAAAATGAAAATAATAATAATGATACACCTATACATACACATATAATTAATATAATTATATATATATATATATATATATATATATATATATATATATATATATATATATAATATATATATATATATATATATATATATATATATATATATATATATATATATATATATATATATATATATATATATATATATATATATATATATATATATATATATATATATATATATATTATATATATATATATATATATATATATAATATATACGAATGATTATGACAATGAATTTTTCACAAATATTATTAATTAATATTTTATTTTTATTATTATTGTATATAAAATTTATTTTATTAGTATTATTTACTATTATAAATTATAATTATAAATTATTATTGTATTAAAATAATGAAACCTATATACGAAAAAGATGAAAAATTAGTAAATAGGGAGTAGTTCACCTTGCGCAATGCCTTTGCTTTAACTTTGCTTGAAGGTCACGTATCGAGGCGCCGGACCTCAAAAATGGCGCATAAGAATTCCAATTGACAGTCCTGACAAATATATATATATATATATATATATATATATATATATATATATATATATATATATATATATATATATATATATATATATATATATATATATATATATATATATATATATATATAATATATGATAGAATTAAAATTAATATGGTATTAGCATAGTATTAGTTTCATCATGAGACAGGCTTAGTAAGAAGCTTCATCATCCATTGGTTGTATGTGTGTTTGTGTGTGTACGTGTGAATTAAAAAAATAATGTAATAGTTTAGTATATCAAATAGCAATACAAAAGGTTCGTTAAGAAATTTAAATGTAAAAAAAATTCAGGAAAAAAATAAAAGGTGTAAATTTTAAATTCCAAAAGTTTAATTAAACTTTTCTTCCTTTTTTTCTTACTTTTATTCTTTATCAACTACTAATAAGAACTTAAAATATTACGGAAGATAATATAATTTTAAATTTTACAAAATTTTTCCCTTGAAAATAAATAAAACTATAAGTTAAAAATTGATTTATTTAATTTATTTATTTATTTATGTATTTATTTATGTATTATAAAGAACAGGTGTAGCCCTAGACCACTAAAACCGAAAGTTAGTTAGCAGAGTATTTATATACATATACACATACATATATATAAATCAATTTACTTATGCCAATATTTCAAGACAATTTAAGACGACAAAATTCTAAGGCTTTGAATTGTCATTTACTCTAATTTATTATTTTTTATTTTATATATATATATACTATATATATATATATATTATAAATATATATTATTATATATATATATATATATATATATATAATATATATATATATATATTATATTATATTTTATTTCCATATATATTATATAATAATATATATATATATTTTATTATAATATTATAATTATATATAAATTATATATATATATATATATATATATATATATATATATATATATATATATATATATATATATATATATATATATATATATATATATATATATTAACTATTTTTGAAAACATTCACATTAAAACAATAAAAAGTAAAAGATTAATAATAATAAACTGAGCGATTAAAAAAAATTAAAAAATAAAAGAGACTTACATAGAAGATAGATTAAAAGCCAATGTAGTACATTTCCTAACCATAACTTGGTTCTTTGTCAAGGCAAAAATTAGAGAAAAAAAGAGATACGCTACCGAAGCAAATATCTGTTCGATAAGCATAAAAAGGAAATAACAGTAAACGCAAAAATAAAAACGACCAGGATAAAAAGACATCATACTGCCAGATACACAGTGATATTTTTTTAGGGTGCAGTAAATAAAATCGTTTGTGACGTCATCAATTTAACAAAATCCAGATTAATCGTTGAAATTCCTCTCAATCTTTATAAAATAGGATTTAATAAGGCGATTGAGATTTTGTTTTATTTGGAATTGAAAATGAAATAATTTTTCCAATCAAATGTATATTGATTAGTTATGTGCCTTCAGTGTTTTAAGGGTTTCGCCAAAATATACATCACTAAATGTGTCACAGAGGACTTTGTATATTCCCATGATATTTCGGTGGTTGTGGTATTGCTATTTATAAGATGTTTCATGTTTGTATTAGGAAAAGTAAAAGTGATATTAATGTTGCATATTTTAAGAAAAGTAAACCGCGATTTTAAAACTGCCATTGGGGGAAAAGTAGCTTCAATTAGAGTAAAAATATTTCTAATAAGTTGAGATGTTAGTGATCCTATACACGGAAGTTTTAAATATATTTTTTAGGGGTGCAATAAGAAAATGAAGAGTGAGTCTGAAGATATTAGTGAGAAACTCGTTAATACTTTTTTTTCATTTGGAACTTTGGGAATAAATTAAAATGGAAAAGTATTTAATAAATTCCATCTCTGTATGGAATATATATATATATATATATATATATATATATATATATATATATATATATATATATATATATATATATATATATATATATATATATATATATATATATATATATATATATATATATATATATATATATATATAATTAATGATATAGATCGCATGTCATATTTCCTCATTTGCTGATGCGGATGCGTGCGGATGCATAATTTTTACAAGTGCGAATGCGGATGCGGATGTAAATTTTGATGAGGATGCTCCGCGGATGCGGATGCGGATGAGGATGCGAATGCCATCTCTAAAATATATATTATATATATTATATATATATATATATATATATATATATATATATATATATATATATATATAATATATATATATATATATATATATATATATATATATATATATAATATATATATATATATATATATAATATAATATATATATCAAAAAGTACTTTGAATTTTTTTTTTTTTATTAAGCTTCTGAAAGCTCGTCCTCGCCACTTTATATTCCATTCCCATTTCTTATCATAAAACTTGTCAGAACTTGCTCACTCTCTCCTTTAAGTGGAAAGATGGCAAGCAGAGTTTCATTTATAAGATATTATCTTCGTTTATTATATTTAATTAAAATGTACATTTTAAAGCTTTAAGTGCTTTTTCATTATTATATATTTAGAGTAACGAAATGTCAAGCTTCTTTACAGGTATACAGTGTTAATATTTTAAGTCAAAACTGTAAATTTGACATGGAAGCGTTATATTTTCAGCTCATATGATACATTTAAAAATAATAATTTTTTTATTAGTAATAATTAAGCAAGGGCAAGATGGGTCGTCAATAGTAAGATAATATTTATCATGTCTAAATACCTAAACCATCCTTTTACTTTCATTCTTATACCACATTTTTGCTACAGTTGCCATTTTAAAGAAACTTGGTTAAAAGGAATTATGGTATTAACAAATGGCAATAGATCACGCTTCCTTTCAGTAAAAGCAGAGAACTCTTTTCTTTGCTGGCATTCAATAAATGATTGTCAGGATTAATCAGAAAGTCTGCAACAATAGAGGAAACCAGTAAATTTAAAAAAAAAAATATAAAAATTCTTCATTAGCTCTCCTTGGGAATGAGAAAAAATTTGAAATTAAATCCCCTTCTGTATAAATAGATAGATAGATAGATAGATAGAAAGCGTAAAAACAGAAAACGAAATAAATACAATACAGCTAAAGTGTTTCAGTACAAGGCTTTTCTCCTTTTGTAATGCAGGTATTTTCATATTGTCTAAATAGAATCAAGTATTAATTCATGATGTTTTGTATCCGAAAGTCGATCTA
Source organism: Armadillidium nasatum (assembly GCA_009176605.1). Lineage (NCBI taxonomy): Eukaryota > Metazoa > Arthropoda > Malacostraca > Isopoda > Armadillidiidae > Armadillidium > Armadillidium nasatum. Next base: position 380 of record SEYY01008255.1, on the reverse strand, counting down.
TAATACGAATCATGACTTGCTTATTAGAGTCACAAAAGCTGGACATTTATTCGAGGGCGTTGGACTTTGTCTCTAAAGCAAAGTTTTTGCGTTTCGGGCACAACAATGGCGTATTGTAAATGTTTCTACTTATCAATGTATTATATCAAAGAATACTATACTATATTATATATATATATATATATATATATATATATATATATATATATATATATATATATATATATATATATATATATATATAATATATATATAATATATTATATATATATATATATATATATATATATATATATATATATTATATATATATATATATATATATATATTATATATATATATATATAATATATATATATATATATATTATATATATATTA
>SEYY01008254.1:27500-35000 GCA_009176605.1 Armadillidium nasatum | reverse complement strand
TTTAATCGGGATGCTTGGGTGTATCTGGGCGAAGAGAGAATTATTCTTTTTTCTATTTCATTTTTTTCCTCACCCTCGTGAATCAAGAGTTTCAATGTAGTTTCAATGAGTTTGAATGTAGTGGTTTCTTGAACTCTTGAGAGATACTGTGCACCACACAGAAATAGATGTCATTTCTCTAACACTAAGATGCGAAGGATAAAAACATTTTAGTAAGGATATGTACACAAAAATTTATTTATATTTTCAGTAGTATGATTCATTTGAGATGATTAGTGTGTTTACTAAATGCAATAGATGGGCATTCCCTCTGATCTTCATTATTTTTATGCCAATATCTTTTCTTTTAAATGTCTTTGAATCAATTGCTGATTTTCAAATCTTTGATCACCAAAATTTTTATACCGTTTTTTTTAATTTGTTAATATGACCTTAACTTTCATGTTCAACTGATAATATTCTTTCTTTTCTTATTAATTCTCGTGTGGTTCTCCGCATTTATTAAAAACCTTGCTTATTATTTTTAGCATTTTCTTGATATACGACTGAATATAGCATCCTCACTGCTGCCGAAGCTCTTATCTTTTGTGTCGACGTAAATCTCTTACTCATTCCTAGTTTCTCACAAATCTCTCAAACTTTCCAATCATATTTAAGATCCCTTTTTTTCATTAATGAGCTCAATTTATATTCTATCTTATTTCACTCACACACCTACGATTCGACTATCACCTCTTATCGTTTTATATTTATTTATTTTTTTCACTGACTTTGAAATAAACTTAAAAATTCAGTGGTCTACAATTGTGAAACTTGGCACCTTAGTTAAACCTCAATTGCATTCCGTATTATCTTCAAACACATTTTAACTTTCTATCTCCTTTGATATTTTTATCCGTTTTTGTATGAGCAATGCAAACATTCTTGATTTTAATATAAAAAAACAAATTATATTCAAAAGATCAGCAAAATGATTGTTGAAATGACTTTCACGCAACAGGTTTTTTTCAGAATTAGGATTTTATTAGAGTTTGGGTGAGTTCACTCAGCGCAGGGAAGAGTATTTGTTTTTATCTGTTTAATTGTGGAATGCCGCTTACAGGTCCATTTTGTGTTATAATTAAGTAAATGTTAAGTTATAATTACATACACATAAATTCCAAAGAGCTTAATTTGTCATCAACATGACTACTTGCCTGAAAACAATTGTCGCTTTCACATAACTTTTCTTTGTCAAATTTGACCTAATAAGACTTTCGGTAATTTCTCCCAAATTGAGAAGTTAATTACATACACGGTTACCTATTAGATTATGGTTAAATTCATTTTTCATAAAATTTAATTTCTTATGAGATGTTTTTCTTTTAATTAACATAAAGATTTAAAAATCGAAAAAACAAGGATCCACCCTTTCCTCAGGGATTCGCGTTAACACAGGAACCCACCAGCCCTCAAGGGTCCTCCCTTCAGCAAGGTTCCACCAACACGTACCTATGCATGAATCCGCTAGGCCACCAGCCTTTTCAATTGTTTCACATGGGAAATTTTTTTAATAATGATAAAAAATAATAATAATTTATAATTTATAATATATATATATATATATATATATATATATATATATATATATATATATATATGTATATAATGAAAGGGTATAATACCATATCTTAACCTTTATTTATAGCCCAATAAAATAAAAATAAATATATAAATAATATAAATAAATGAATATATAATATATATATATATATATATATATATATATATATATATATATATATATATATATATATATATATATATATATATATTACCCAACACGCCCCATAGCCCCGCATCCCCCAAACAGGGACCCGTCCACCCGGCCGTTCCGCAAGGGTTCGCACCCATCAACCCGTGGCTACTTGTTAAAAATCCCGTATACAGGGTATTTCACCTGGGTATATTTTTAAATAAATAAATAAATAAATAATACAAAAATAGTAAATAAATAATAATAATAGCAATAGGAAATAAAAAATGAAAAATAAATAAAAATAAAATATAAAAATAAAAGTAAAAGTAAAAAAATAAAAATAAACAAAAAAATGAAAAAATAGAAATAAAAATAACAAATAAATTTATTAAAAAAATATATAAAAAATAAAAATAAAGATAAAAATAAATAAATAAATAAATACATAAAAATTTTTAAGTTCTAAACAGTGTAAGAGGGTTTGTAAAAGAGTCAAGCGTTAAGAAAATAGACGAAGCGTGGCAAATATAAAGTTTATACAATATAGTTATATTGAATGCTGGTACCACTCGAAAATAAATGAATAAGGTATTAGTTTGATTAACCTCAATATTGATGATGCTGAATGTATGTTGATTAGAATTGCTAAATTTGAGAATTTCTATGTTTGATGCTGTCCGAAGCCTTTGTATGAATACTTGTATTATCGATATATTGGCATCTAAAGCATGTTAGTTTATGAGGACACATTTGAAAGTAGATGAAGTGTGAAAATGCAAAGTTTTATCGTGTTAGTTATATTGAATATTGGTACCATTCGAAAGTAAATGAATAAGTTATTGGTTTTCTTAATTAACCTCGATATTGATGATATTGCATATATGCTGACTTGAATTGCTAAATTCGAGAATTCCTATGTTTGATACCGTCCGAAACTTTAGTACGAATGTTTGTGTTGTTGATATATTGGCATCTTAAGCAAGAGAGTGTATAAAGAACCATAAGAAAATAGATGAAGTGTGAAAATATAAAGTTTTTACGAGATAGTTATATTGAATGTTGGACATCATTCGAAAGTAAATGAATGTTATTAGTTTTCCTACCCATAAAATTGCTAGATTTTGAATTCTTAGGTTTAATGCTGTCGAAAGTTTACTATGAATGCTTGTATTGTTGATATATTGGCATTTAAAGAAGGTTAATTTATGAAGATCCTTAAGAAAATAGATGAATGTGAAAATATAAAGTTTTTACGAGTTAGTTATATTGAATATTGGTACATTCGAAAGTAAATGAATAAGTTATTAGTTTTCCTACCCTCGATATTGGATAGATTTGGGTATTCTTATGTTTGATTGCTGTTAGAAATCTTAGTATGAGTGTTTGTATTGCCATGTAAAAGTATGCTCAATAAATGAAATGTATATATGAAGGATGTGTTACGCTGAGTGGTGATGAGGATTCGGTTTTTATCATGAGAGATCGGCTAAATATTCAGTGTAAACAGGATAAAGGGTATTTAGCATATGAAGAAATATGGAGTTTAACATCTTTCGGGGCCAAGTATGTCGACTCTTGATATGGGTCGAGTGTAATGGGATCTAATATATAAGACAAATATTTGAAAATAATAATAATAATAATAATAATAATAATAATAATAATAATAATAATAATAATAATAATAATATTAAAATGAAGGAAAAGTTATGACTTGTGTTGGTGGAGTTTCGATTTTTCTCATGAGACATAGAATATGCTGGGGAAAACGGGTTAAATGAGAATTAACATGTGTAGAATATGGAGTTTACTATCTTTCGTGTTTAAGCATATCGGCTCTTGATATGGATTAGATGTAATGAGCTTTAATATATGTCTATATGGTTGAAAATTGGTGATAATAACAATAATAATAATAATAATAATAATAATAATATAATAATAATAATAATAATAATAATGATAATAATAATAATAATAATAATAATAACAATAATAATAATAATAAAATAATCATAATAATAATAATAATAATAATAATAATAAATAAAAATAATAATAATAATAATAATAATAATAATAATAATAATAATAATAATAATAATAATGATAATAATAATAATAATAATAATTTCTTAAGAATAGGTATGATGCTAGGGCTATTTAGTCTCGACCAGGGCCTGTGTTTTAGATTCGTCAATGTCTAGAAAAAGACATAAAAGTATAGTGGTATTTACCGGGAAAATTAAAAGTTGTACCGAATAAACTGATTATATAAGTAAATGAATGATCTTCTGAATTGTGGTGATAAATGGTGTAAACTATTGGCTTTTTATGCTTCTATCAATCAATGTCAAGAAAAAAGGCAAAAAGGTCCAGGTCTAATTACCTTGCAAGCTGAATTTATTAGGATGGGTTTATATTTCCATCAATCAATGTTAAAAAAGGTAAAAAGGTTTTCAGATATTTACTTGGCCTATGAAAAAACGGGTACTGGGTTTAGTATTATGTTATGTTTTATGATGATGCCCTCTAGTGATTGGGTGAATGGGAAAAAAAGGTGGGGCTTATCCTTATCATATCATTAAGTATAGAAAGTGCAAAGTTTGATAGGGATGAAATGTGTTTGAAATGTTAATTTTTGTAATATTTATTGAATTTTGTTTAAAATTAGTAAGAAACTTTTTTTATTAAAAATTTCTTATTTATTTTAATAGATAACCGATATCAAAATCTAACTTCTTGTTAATTAACGGTTGACAGAGAGAGAGAGAGAGAGAGAGAGAGAGAGAGAGAGAGAGAGAGAGAGAGGAGAAGAGAGAGAAGAGAGAGAGAGAGAGAGAGAGAGAGAGAGAGAGAGAGAGAGAGAGAGAGAGAGAGAGAGAGAGAGAGAGAGAGAGAGACCGGCTGTAAAGTAAATGAATTTTGGGGTGAATGTGTTTGTTTATGCTTGAGAGAAAGTTGCTGCTAAAGTCAATGTATTGGAATATATATATCAATCATGTACTTTTTCTAGTTTGCGTGTGTATGTGTGTGGATATGTGTGTGAGTGTATGTGTGTGTGTATGTTTGGATGTTTCAGAAAATGCATGTTTAAGTGTCTGATATAATCTTCTATAGCCTACCTCATGTTGTTAAGTAAGGTATCTTAAGGGATTAGGGTTTGAGATACTACTGCTACTACAACGTATAACATAATAATAATAATAATAATAATAATAATAATAATAATAATAATAATAATAATAATAATAATAAATAATAATAATAATAATAATAATAATATAATAATAATATTAATAATAATAACAAGACGATATGAGTATCCCTACGGGATACTCTTATTGTCTTGACCCATTTATAATAATTATTTAGCCCTACGTGTACTTTGAGGTTGAGGTTGACTTGCAGGTGGAATTTTATGTTGATATGAATGTGAATACGAAAGCAGAATTTAATGCTGAGTTAGATTTTAAGGTGGATATTTATGTTGAATTGGATGATGAGATGGAGGTGGAGGTGGAGGTTAAGGTGGAGGTGGAAACGAAGGTAGAAGGATGTGGAGGTGAAGGTGGAGGTGAAGGTGGAGGTGGAGGTGGAGGTGAATGTTGAGGTGGAAACGAATGCAGAATTTAAGTCTGAGGTGGAAGTTGTGGTTGAGGTGGAGTTGGAGGCACAGGTTGAGGTGGAGGTGGATGTGGAGACTGAGGCAGAATTTTAGACGGACGTGGAAGTGGAGGAGGAGACGGAGGTTGAGGTGGAGGATATATATATATATTATATATATATATATATATATATATATATATATATATATATATATATATATATTATATATATATATATATATATATATATATAATATATATATATATATTTATATATATATATATATATTAAAATGTTGAAAATATAATTTTATTTTTTATATTTAATAGATATTATATATATATATATATATATATATATATATATATATATATATATATATATATATATATATATATATATATATATATATATATATATATATATATATATATATATATATTATATATATATATATATATAATTAGTGATGGATAGGATGTCATATTTTCCATTTGCGGATGCGGATGCGGATGAGGATGTTAAATTTTGGAAAAGAGCGGATGCGGATGTTGAATTTTCGGAAGTGCGGATACGGATGCGGATGCGGATTTTGAATTTTTGAAAAGTTCGGATGCGAATGCGGATGCGGATGTTAGTTTTGATGAGGATGCGAATGAGGAATGTTAATTTTGATGGGATGCGGATGCGGATGTTTATATATATATATATATATATATATATATATATATATATATATATATATATATATATATATATATATATATATATATATATATATATATATATATATATATATATATATATATATATATATATATATATATATATATATATATATATATATATATATATATATATATATATATATTATATATATATATATATATATATATATATATATATATATATATATATATATATATATATATATATATATATATATATATATATATATATATATATATATATATATATATTTTATTCTCCTCCGGTGGGCAAAGGCCAGGAGGCCTACCAAATTCCACCAGAGTTGGGAAAAGTCGGAAACATGGTCAAATTAAAGGCCGACATGACCTGATACACGGCGTTTGAAAGTATGCAAGTCATAGGAAGTTGGGAAAACAGATGAAGGAAGTGTGTTCCAGACTTTACCAGTAGAGTATATGTAAGATTGAGCATAGCGGTTAAGTCTGGGGTCAGAGAGTTGGACAGAGAAAGGATGAGACTGTGTAGAAAGACGAGTCGCACGAGCCCTTCTCAATGGAGGAGGTATGCGACGAGAGAGTTCAGAAGAGCAGTGTCCATTGTAATAGCGATAGTAGAGAGAGAGTGACGCAACAATTTCGACGGGCAGAAAGAGATTGGAGAGAAGTTAGTAAGAGCAGGAGAGTTGATAAGGCGAAAAGCCCTTGACTCCACCTTTCTCTAGGAGAGCTGTATGTGTGGAACCACCCCAGATGTGTGAAGCATACTCCATACAGGGCGAACAACACCCCTATACAGAGCAAGCAACTGGGGTGGCGTGAAGAAATACTGAAGGCGCCTCAGAACACCCAACCTCTTAGAAGCTTGTTTAGAAAGAGAAGTAATGTGATCTTTCCAAGAAAGATCACGAGAAAAAGAAACACCGAGAATATTAAGGAGAGATGAAGGTTTGAGTTGTGTGTTTTCGAAGAAGATATCGTAGTTGTGTGGAAGATTGTGTCGAGTAGAGAGATGGAGGAATTGAGTTTTTGAGGCATTGAAAACGACCATGTTTTCTCTGCCCCAATTTGAAATACGAGAAAGATCAGAGGTTAGTTGCTCCAAGGCCACCCTTCTTGCCTCTATTAACTGTTGCTGGGAGGGGCGTTTTTCAAAATGAAAGAATAATGAAGGGTGGAGTCATCAGCATAGGAGTGGATAGGAGATGAGGTGATAGAGAGAAGGTCATTAATGAAAAGTAGAAAAAGTGTTGGTGATAGGACAGAACCCTGAGGAACACCACTATTAATAGATTTATAGGATGAACGGTGGCCGTCTACAACAGCTGCTATAGAACGACCGGAAAGGAAATTCAGAGAGAAGATCACAGAGAGAAGGATAGATTACCGAAAGAGGGAAGTTTAGAAATCAAAGCTTTGTGCCAGACTCTATCGAAAGCTTTCGAT
>SEYY01008254.1:15000-22500 GCA_009176605.1 Armadillidium nasatum | reverse complement strand
CTTTGATGAGTTTACCCTTAATCCCTTAGACACACATTCCCTCACAAAATCTTTCACCAACATTCTCAGCTTATCCCCAGATTCTGCAACTAAGACCGCATTATCCGCAAACAACAAGACATTTACCTCCCATTTCTCCTCTCTACTTCTCAATCTAATACCCTTCCCTTCCCTCTTCATCCCCCTAACAACACTATCCATTAGCACATTAAACAACCACGGAGACTTAACACACCCCTGCCTCAGTCCAACTCCCACGTTAAACCATTCAGTCAGTTTCCTCCTCATCCTCATCCTCGCTCTACTGTTCTCATAAAATGATTTATTTTCATTCAATAATCTACCTCTCACTCCCCCCTTTATAGAACCTCAAACAATTTCCTCCTACAAACTCTATCATGCGCTTTTTCAAATCCATAAAGCATACATACCCCACTCTATCTTTCTCACTCAAATACTTGCAGAAAGCCTCCTTTTTTGTTTTAACATATTCTCCAACTCTTCATTTCCACCACTCACTCCCCTTTCTTCTACCATTACCTATTATTTTTATCCCACACACTCTTTTCGCAACTTCCACCAATGCTCCCTTCAGCTTACTCCACTTTTCCTCCACCCCTTCCACCTCACTTCCCCTAACCTCCTCCCATTTCTCCCTTATCCCTCTTGTGTATTCTCCTCTCTTCTCCTCATCTTCTAAACTCTCCACCCGTACTATCTCCACCACCCTCCTCTCCCTCCCACTTTCTCCCAACCTCCTTTAGCTTTATTTTCGCCACCACCAAATAATGGTCCGAAATACCCATAGCAGTTCCCCTCAGCACGTTGACATCCAACAACCTATTCCTCCATTCCCAGCTCACACACACAAAATCCAACAATCCCCTTTGTCCATTCACACCACTCACCCAGGTTATATTTATTTTCTTTCTTTTCTTATTTATATATATATATATATATATATATATATATATATTATATATAATATTATATATATATATATATATATTATATATATATATATATATATTATATATTATTATATATATATATATATAATATATATATATATATATATATATATATATATATATATATATATATATATATATATATATATATATATATATATATATATATATATATATATATATATATATATATATATATATTTCATGTCACAAATTTACATTATTTTTTAAAAATTCAAATTTATTTTTTACTTCATTTCAATCATTTTGTTACTGTTCTATATAAAAAAATATATTGCATTTTTTCATTATTCATTAGTCATTTCACCTATTGATTCATTATTGTAATTAAAAAAACAAAAAAAAAAAAATAACCAAAATAACTGGTTTTTATTGTTTTTTTTTTAAAAAACCATTGGTTTTTGTTTTTTTTCTACCCTGTATATATATATATATATATATATATATATATATATATATATATATATATATATATATATATATATATATATATATATATATATATATATATATATATATATATATATATATATATATATATATATATATATATATATATATATATATATATATATATATATATATATATATATATATATATATATATATATATATATATATATATATATATATCTTTACTTTCTTTACAGAAACGCCACCACTCACGAGCAGAGTCATTTTCAAGGAGGGGGCACACACAAAGTGAAGAAAAACTCACTCAAACACACACCTAGAGCACATCTCTCAGGTGGGGACAGACTGAAGCATTGAAGAGTGGAATATTAAATACAGGAGGAAAAATAGATGAAGGTAGAGAGTTCCACAGAACAGAGGTGGCTGGAAAGAAGGAGGCACCACAACGGGCTAGCCTGGGGTTTCCTACATCAACACAAAATTCGTGTGAAAGCAGGGCACCCCTTGTGCAACGAGGGCGACGCAACGGTGGAGGAATGCGGGAGGCCAATTCCCTCGAGCACCTGGCATTGTAGTACCTATAGAAAAGGGAATAGCGCACCAACGTCACGTCGCAGAGATAGGGGGTCAAGAGAGCTTGAAAGTAGTGGACAGTTAATTAATCTTTTAGCTTTAGACTCAACCCTATCCAAAAGAGAGGAGGAGCCGGAGCCCCCCAAAATGTGAGAACAGTACTCCATACAAGGGCGAATAAGAAACTTATATATTTGAAGTTACTGCTCAGAAGAAAAAAATTCTCGCAACCTGAACAGGATTCCCAGCTTCTTAGAGGCCACTTTAGCAACCATTGTGATATGTGGTTTCCAAGACAATTTATTGTTTATGTTAAGACCAAGAATGTTAATGTTATTTACAGGTGAGACGGGAGAGCCATCGAAGAGGATAGGAAAGTTGGGAGGTGTTTTTGAGAGGGAGATGTGAAGAAGTTGAGTTGAATTTCATAAGGTTGCTATGACCCCAACGGGAAATCCCATCCAGATCGGCAAGAAAAGAATCGGAAAGTTGAAGACGAGAAGCAACTCAAGAAGCAAAGGAAGGAGCAGATTTGAAACGAGTAGAAGAATATAGAGTTGAGTCATCAGCATAAGAGTGAACAGAGTTAGAAGTGCAGTTAAGAAGATCGTTAATGAAAAGGAAGAATAATTTTGGAGATAAAACAGAACCCTGAGGAACACCACAGTTGACAGAAAAGGAGGAAGAGGTCGCTCCATCTACAACTGCCGAAATGGAAACGATCTGAGAGAAAACTTGATAAGAGTAAGCAAAGGGAAGGAGGAAACCCAAAGGAAGGGAGCTTGGAGAGCAGCGACGCATGCCATTCCCGGTCAAAAGCCTTGGATATGTCAAGCGCCACCACACAAGACTCCCCGAAGTCCCTAAGGGCAGAAGACCATAGATCAGTAAGATAGGAAAGTATGTCACCAGTTGACATCGAGCGTCGAAAGCCGTACTGGAGATCTGAGAGAAGAGAATGAGACTCCAAATGATCCAGGAAATGAGAGTTGAGGAGAGTTTCAAATATTTTAGATAGAACACAAGGGAGAGCTATAGGTCGATAGTTAGAAGGGTCAGAGCCACTACCTTTTTTTGGGATAGGCTGAACAAATGCACGCTTCTACAATGAGGAAAAGTATTAGTATTAAGGCACAAAGAGTAGAGCTGAACGAGGACAGGCGCTAACTTGGAAGCACACTCCCTCAGAACGCGAGGGGGAATGCCATCCGGGGTCCTGGCCTTCCTGACGTTCATAGATTTCAGGATCCCATGCACCCGATCATGAGTAATTACAGGTAGAGACATAGGATGCCTGAGAGGAGAAGGAGTAGGAGGAGGGATGCCAGAGTCGAGCAGGGTGGAATTAGATGAAAAAAGGAGGCCGAAGAGATTAGCCTTTTCAGAAGGAGTATTAGCTACAGAACCATCAGAGCGAATAAGAGGAGGAAAGGCAGATTTACAGAAGTTGTTAGAGATATTTTTGACAAGAGGCCAGAAATTTTTATCAGTAGGAGAGCCATGGAGGTCAGCGCATTTCCTTTTAGTGAAAGCACGCTTGGTCCGTCGAAGAACATCCCTGCAACGATTCCGAACTGAATGAAAATTAGCAAGAGTGATAGGAGAAGGAGAGTTTTTCCATTCACTATAAGTAGTGTCTCTCTCCCGAAGGACGAGAGAACAGTTGCCATCAAACCATGGATTTTGAGGAGAAAAAGATTTAGTTGAAGATGGAATGAATCTGCCCATCCCCTCAAGGATCACAGCCCCTACCTTTTCAGCAGAGACAGATGCGTTCCCCGAGACAAAGCAAGATTCACTCCAAAGATAGTTAGCAAAGAAGCGACGCATTGCCCCCCAATTAGCCCTGATTAAAGTGCCAGAAAGTACGTTTAGGGCATGGTGGAGCTGTTGGAGAGAAAGCATTATAACTAAGAGCTAAAGGATTATGTTCAGAGTTACCAATAGGAGGGAAAATGGTGTATTTATATCTAGAAGGAGTAGTGGTGAAGCATAAATCAAGTGTATTCAAGAATTGGTTAGGACGATCTGGGATGTGTGTGGGTTCCCTAATCATCTGCTGCAGATCGTTGAAAATGCTGAATGATCTGGTCTCCCTCCCACCTGTATCACTATGAGAGGAGCCCAACCATTCAGTGTGGTGTACGTTGAAATCCCCTAAATAGAGGACTTCAGCATTTGGATGAGAAGAAGTGACAGTCTCGTGGGAAGTAGTAAAATATTGAAAAAGAACTGGAAAATCTGTTCCATTGGGGGAGCAGTAGCAGAAACAGATGATAATTGTAGTAGTAGGAAGACAGATTTTGAGCCATAATACATCGAAATTAGGAGATTCTAGATTTACGAGACGTGTCACAGGAGTGTTAATGTTAATATAGGCACAGACACCACCATTTAGTCGGAAATTGGGAAAAAAGTTGTAGTTGGAGACATAGTGGTTGTTAGAGAAAGAATCCCTGAGTAACTGGGTCTCAGACAGAAGCAAAAGGTTAGAGCGAAGGCCACGGACGTTGGCAAAGTCAATAGAGAGCCCCCGTCTGCACCCACCCACACACCCTCTCAATCTCGTCTTTCGTTGAGCACACAAGCAGTCACTCACACTCGCAGTAAACGAGCTAAAACGGGTGTTAAAAAAAAAAAAAAAAAAGCAAAGCAAAGCTTATCAAGCAGTCAAAAGAAAAAATAATAATAATAATAATAATAATAATAATAATAATAATAATAATAATAATAATAATAACCATAGCAACAATAATAACATTAAAAGAACATTAAATAAATAATCATACAACCAAACAAACAAATAAATTAGGAAATGAATGTTTAAAATAAACAATAAAAATATAATTTGTGGTTATCTTGATACTGCTGCGTCTAGTAAAAAAACTTACAGGAGGCTAAAAAAATTTTACAGTACACGTTCATATGAACTAAAAACAAAAACACTTCACAGATTTAAAAAACACTTAAAACAAAACACAGAAATAGAATTAAAACTAGAGAATGATTAAAAACTTAAAAGAATTAAAACTTTTAAACCACACACTCACTTTAAAAAAAATAAAAAATAAAACCGGGTACAACTAAACACAAACGTCTGCCCTCAATCACCAACTATCACCAGTATATATATATATATATATATATATATATATATATATATATATATATATATATATATATATATATATATATATATATATATATATATATATATATATATATATATATATATATATATATATATATATATATATATATATATATATATATATATATATATATATATATATATATATATATATATATATATATATATATATATATATATATATATATATATATATATATATATATATATATATATATATATATATATATATATATATATATATATATATATACACACAACTCAAACCTTTAACTGTTCTAAATTCTCTCGGAGTATTTTTTCTCGGGATCTTTCTTGGAAGAATCATATTATTTCTCTTTCTAAACAAGTTTCTTAAAAGATTGGTTGTTCTGAGGTGATTTTCAAATTTCCTTACTCCACTTCAGATGCATGTTCTTTATAGATGGTTATTTATTAATGTATTTCATTTACATTTCATAATATGGAAGAATCATATTATTTCTCTTTCTAAACAAGTTTCTTAAAAGATTGGTTGTTCTGAGGTGATTTTCAAATTTCCTTACTCCACTTCAGATGCATGTTCTTTATAGATGGTTATTTATTAATGTATTTCATTTACACAGCTCTCTAAGAAAATGTGGAATGTAGAAATTTTCATCTTATCACCCATTCTGCTCCTACTAACTTTCACGGTATCTTCTTCTGTTGATGAGTCAACCTCACGCCGCTGTATACAGTCTTATCCTTTTTTTCCAATTCTCTGATGCATTACATACTCTCTATCCTTAGTCTTACATGGACTCCGCTTGTAAAGTCTGAAACACATTCCTTTTATCTATTTTCCCAACTTCCTTCAATTAAATTCTTTCTGCTTTGACGCAGAAATCAGTAAAAACAAATTTTACGTTAAAAATGGAACTTGCAAACAAGCAACAGATAGTCAGCAAGTCCCAAAGTAAATTTGATGCCAAAATTTAATACAAGAAAGCAAAGTTAGCGAAGCAAGGGAAAAACGAACAAAACCTCCGGCTAAAAAAATAAAGCTCAAGAAAGTGCCCCAAAAGTAGCACTGCAGCCTTATAAAGGGAAAGAACTTGACAAATATCACCAATTTGTTGTGTCATTTGAAGCAAACATTAACAATTAAATAGAATTTTAACTGCAAGGAGACCCATATGTAAATTAACTATTAATTAAAATAAATCGACAGCTATGAAAGAAATAGCATAAAATTGTATAAGAAAGCCAATAACTGTGTTACAAATTATCACATTTGGTGGAAGGAAAGTTATCCCTAAAATGGTAATACATTTTGGCGCCAAGTCGGCGACATTTTGTTAGAAATATCAGTAATTAATATTACATTAATTTTATAATTAATTAACTAATTGATTAAATGATCAGCTTAGTAGAAAAACTGATCTACAAGACACGAGGAGTAAACTGTTCAAATTTAAACCCAATCTGAAAAGCGGTTGCAAAGATATGGAAATAAACCAATATAATATTAAATGGTCAATTATTAATTAATTAATTGAGACCTAGGATAATTAAGAATAAAATTAAGATCTCTGTTACACAGAGAAATTACAATGCAAATTTGATTATAATTGAAACTCTATTTTCAGAGAAATAGAGATTTCTGAAGGAAAAAAAAAAACTAAGAAAATAATTAAGTTAATTATGAATAAATAACTAATTGATCAAGTTCAAACAATGGACCTAGATAAGCCGAAAGACTCAGGAACCTAATGAAAAAGAACGGTCGGGAAATTCAAAGAAAGTGAAATTTGACCCCAAATAGGAATATGCAAATTCGGTTGGCTACTGGGAGGATATATATACAGTACATATATATACAACTCGAATGAGGAGTTATATACATGGTCGAAAGGGCTCGATGCCCTTCGTACGAATTTGAAGGTTTTTATGTGGCAAATGATGTTTATTACAAGTTATATACAAAAGAACATGTGTACCGTATACCTCTGACTCATCACTTATGATGGCTATTTTGACAAAACATGAATCCAAAGTTGAATGTAACAATTAAATTTAGGCAATTATGAATAACATTATTTAAAAATGGAAAACAAAAGTTTTTTACGACTACAAAGATGGGTAAGCGCCTTCGTAAAACCACTCATTTATTATACCTCTGAAGTTGGAAACCAATTTTAATAATAAAACTTGCGACAGCTGGATCCGGATTGGAAAGTCGGACTGAATTCAGATTCGGAAGCTACCGGATTCGCCCATCACTGGTATATATATATATATATATATATATATATATATATATATATATATATATATATATATATATATATATATATATATATATATATATATATATATATATATATATATATATATATATAAGGATGG
>SEYY01008254.1:0-10000 GCA_009176605.1 Armadillidium nasatum | reverse complement strand
TATATATATATATATATATATATATATATATATATATATATATATATATATATATATATATATATATATATATATATATATATATATATATATGATGAATCAGCTGTCATATTTTTTCATTTTCGGATGTGGATGCGGATACGTATTTTGAATTTTGGTGAAGTGCGGATGCAGATGTGAATGCAGATATAGAACTTTCGTCAAATGCGGATGCAGATGTTAAATTTTGATAAACACAGTCTTTCTTTTTAATGGTGTTAATAACAAAAGGTTCTTGATACTTGTTAATATTAAAATTATATAAAAATAGATCTCTAAAAGGTATATACAATGTTTTATTTAAGCTTTTTAAAATTGAGTGATATTATATATATATATATATATATATATATATATATATATATATATATATATATATATATATATATATATATATATATATATATATATATATATATATATATATATATATATATATATATATATATATATATATATATATATATATATATATATATATATATATATATATATATATATATATATATATATATATATATATATATATATATATATATATATATACTGTGTATATTATCTTTTTATGAAAAGCAGTTAGCTTTCATATATTAAGTCGATCATGTGACAGACTACGTAAGAAACTATTAGCTTCCAAACCAAATCTTAACTTTAAGTCGGT
Source organism: Armadillidium nasatum (assembly GCA_009176605.1). Taxonomy (NCBI): domain Eukaryota; kingdom Metazoa; phylum Arthropoda; class Malacostraca; order Isopoda; family Armadillidiidae; genus Armadillidium; species Armadillidium nasatum. Next base: position 9,300 of record SEYY01008254.1, on the reverse strand, counting down.
ACACTTAGGATATTGGAAAATAATCCCAATTTATTGAGAAATACTAGGCCAGTGATTTAGTAGGAAAAAATCTGTGATTTTAACAATGGGAAAATGTGTTCACAAGAATGCTTCCTGCCTTAAAAATAGTGCTTCTATATATGCTGTTTTCTTGTGTTTAATTAAATAATACTCTTGAAGTAAATTTTGAAGAAAAGTTCTAAAATGATGCAGTTAGCCCAAAAAAAAATAAAAAATAATACTTTTAAATGTTCTTTAGAAAATGGAGTAATTGCACTAACTAATTTAATTTAATTATAATATATATAAGAATATCTAAATAATTAAAATAAGAAATAATAAAATAACTATAAAAAATAATAAATATACTATTATGCAAGATAAGTTTAGATAACTCAAAACATTTAAAGGCTTCATCAGATTCTTACTATATATATATATATATATATATATATATATATATATATATATATATATATATATATATATATATATATATATATATATATATATATATATATATATATATATATATATATATATATATATATATATATATATATATATATATATATATATATATATATATATATATATATATATATATATATATATATATATATATATATATATATATATATATATATATATATATATATATATATATATATATATATATATATATATATATATATATATATATATATATATATATATATATATATATATATATATATATATATATATATAGTAGTTGAGCTACTATCTGACGGCTTAACATGGGTAGGGTCCCAGGGCCTCCCTGGGGCGTAGCTCCAGGGTACTTTTGCCTCTGAGGCTACGTCCCAGGGTATTTTAAGGTGTTTATAAGGGTTTAAGCCCCCCAGAGGCTATTTTATTGCCGTGGGGCGTAGCCCCAGGGTATTTTAAGGTGTTATGAAACTCCCGGGGTGTCCCCGTGAAAAGTAATAGTTATTAATTAATGAATTAATAAAATTATTATGAAATAATAATTATTGAATTCGTGTTAAAACAAGCTGCATCCCGCAGGGAATCAAATCCCACCAACCACACTCCTCTCAGGACCCGTTTCAACATAAGGAACCATCACCATCCCTCGGGGAGTAGCCTCAACACAGGGACATGTATATTACCACACAACATCCTATAGCCCAGCACCTCGCACAGGGAAACGTTAACCCCGCCGGTTCGTAATTGGTCGCACCCACAAAACAGGGGTATCTTGTTAAAAAATACCGCACACAGGGTGTTTCACATGGGTATATTTTTAAACAAATAATAAAATTAAAACAAAATAAATAATAAGTGACAGCAAATAAAAAAATAAAAAATAATAAATAAAAATAAAAGCAAAGATAAAAAATAAAAAATAAAAAATAAAAAAAATAAAAATAAAAAATTAAAAATAAAATAAAATAAAAAATAAAATTAAAGATAAAAAATAAAATGAAAATAAAAAATAAAAAAAAAAAGAAATAAAAAAAGGAAAAAAAAAGGAAAAAACAAAAAAATTTAAAAGAAAAATAAATATAAAAATAAATAAATGGCTAAATATATACATATATACATATGTATAATGGCTTAGGGGTATCCCATCACCTTACCCCACCCAGCTTCCCCAACCCTTTATCAGCATTGTTCAGCAAATAAAAAAAGTATGAAGTTAGTAATAGTCATTCATATATTGGTATATACCAATATTGAAATGAATAATAAAATAATATATATAATATATATATATATATATATATATATATATATATATATATATATATATATATATATATATATATATATATATATATATATATAATGGCGTGGGGATCACCCATCACCCTACCCCACCCTTCTCTCACTTCTCAGGTATTAAGAACACACACACACACAGACATGCTCACACAAATACACACATGTGATGTTTCCATTGTAACTGTTTTTAGGTTTTTTCACTATATAAATAAATTTCACTGCATATTATTTTATATTATTATTATTATCATTATTATTATTATTATTATTCTTATATAACAGATTGCTAAACACATATTCAAACACCTACACACACAGACATGCTCACACAAATACACACATGGGATGTTTTCATTGTAACTGTTTTTAGGTTTTTTCACTAAATAAATAAATTTCACTACATATTATTTTATATTATTATTATTATCATTAGTATTAGTATTATTATTATTATTCCTATATAACAGATTGCTAAACACATATACAAACACCTACACACACATACCCAATTCTTTATTATTATCATTATTATTATTATTATTATTATTATTATTATTATTATTATTATTATTATTATGTTTTACGTATTAGTAACAGTAGTAGTATTTCATATCCTAAGCCCTTAAGATATCTTATTTTGCAGCATGAGGTAGGTAAGCATAGAAGCTTGTAAAGGCAGACACACACACACACATACACACACACACACACACACACACACACATACACACACACACACACACACACATGCACCCACGATAAACATTCACCCATAAACTCATTTAATTTACAGGATCATGTATCTTAGCAGCAGTTGAAGACATGTAAAAATCAACTTGTATTTTTGAAACGAACCATAATGTGTGTAAATGTGTTCATGTTTGTGTACCTTTTTATTTAGTTGAGTGTAAAGTTTAACAGTTTATGTGGCGTGGCCCTAGGGTACCCCGAAAAAATAATAGTTATTAATTAAAAATTAATTAATAAAATTATTATGAAATAATAATTTTTGAATTCGTGTTAAAACACGCTGCCCCCGCAGGGGATTCCCCCTCACCCCTCTTAGAATAATTTATTATTATTATTATTATTATTATTATTATTATTATTTTATTATTATTATTATTATTATTACTATTATTATTATTATTATTATACATGAACTAAAGCCATCTTATAACCAAGGGATACCCTCATCGCTGGGATCCGCTGTGAAGTAGCCGGGGTCAGCTGTGGAGGCACAGGGATCCACTGTAGAGCCGCCATGGGGTTGAGCGCTCATGGGGGTCCACACACACGCCCGGGGGTCCATAATAGTTATTAATTAATTGAAAATTAATTGATATAATTATTATGAAATAATAATTATAGAACTGGTGTTAAAACACGATGCATCCCACACGGGAGCCACATCTCACCACCCACACCCCTTCTCTCAGGACCCGTTTCAACATAAGGAGCCAGCACCATCCCTCGGGGAGCCGCATCAACACAGGTACATGTATATTACCACGCCACATCCTATAGCCCCACACCCACACAAGGAAACGTTAACCCAGCCGGTCCGTAAGGGGTTGCACCCACCATTCCGTAGCAGCTTGTTAAAAAATACCGCTAACAGGGTGTTTCACATTGGTATAATTCTAAACAAAAATAATAAAATATATATAATAAATAATAAGTGCTAGAAAATAAAACATAATAAATAAAAATAAAAAGTAAAGACAAGAAATAAAAATAAATAAAAAATAAAAAATAAAAATTTTAAAGAAAAAGTAAAAATAAAAAATAAAAGTAAAGATAAAAAGTATATAAAACAAAATAAATAATGTTTAATGAACCTTACAATCTATATTACTGTATTTCCTGTAATTACTGTATAAGTGTCAATGATCGATTTATGTTAAAAGGTTTGAAATAATTAATGATAGTAAAAACACAGATCGTGACAGAGTCGTACATGAAAAAAAATGTTTTTTCATGCTAAATGGGAAATATTTACCTCGTATTTGAAATATGTTTAACTTGAAAATGCATGAATAACTAATGTTGGTAAAAAAAATACAGCTCGTAACAGTTCAATACATGAAAATAATTGTTTTTTCATGTTTAATGTGAAATATTTACTTCGTATTTGAAATATATTAACACGTTGACTGCCGGAAAATGGGGCTGAGCCCATTTTAAATTTTTTTAATTTTTTGACCGATTGAGCTGAAATTTTCAGTATATAGAGCTTTTTTCCCGATGAAAATAGTCCATTTCTAACGTTTTTACGAGTGATTAACCGCTTAGAAGTTATTTGGGGTCAAAAGTAAAAAAAAAAAAAAAAAATAGCGGGGTCAAACCACTGGTCCACATGAGCTGAAATTTTAACTGAACAATCTTAGCCCCAATATATAGATGTTGTACAAAGAGATTTTTGATATCACGTCTAGAAAAAAAGTTATAGGCACCCAAATTTTTTTTGAAAAAAATCATACCCTTCCGGAGAAAAAAATTATTTAAAAAAAAATGCCTCGAACAATTTTTTTTTATGTTTAGATATTATTTAGAGAAGAGATAGGTCTATAACGTATGTTTAGAGAATTGTTAAATAATTTTAGTTTAAAGGAAGATATACTCTCTCAAACTTTTAAAATTTTTGAAAATTGCCACAAAAATGGACCTCATTTGAAGAGCTATATCTCAAAAATAGCGAATCAGATCGAACAATATATTGAAAGGAATTTGTAGCCCTATCAATTTTCTATAAAATTACCAAAATTGAAATATCTAGTTATTGTAGTTTTTTTTTTTAAATATTTTTTTTTAAAAAGTTTGATTTTTTTTTTAACAATTTTTTACTTTCGATAGTTGGTCAGTATTGGGCTAATAAAAATTTTTCTGTACCTCTGAGAGCAAAAGTCTATTAGAAGATTTTGTAGCGAATAGTCTTAGGAACACACTCTAAATTTCAAACCAAAAATATTTTTCATGTGGCCTCACCGCAGATTTAAACATTCCTAAAATTTCTGAAATAACTTCCAAACTTTAACTCCCTCGCAAAAACGTTAGGAAAGGAGTTTTTTCGTCGCGAAAAAAGCTATCTATATTGAAATTTTCAGGTGAATCGGATGAAATTTTTTATTTTATGTCATTTGACTGCCTACACGTCAGATGGCACTCAACGTGTTTATTAACTTGAAAATGCATGAATAGCTAGTGTTTGTAAAAAAATACAGCTCGTAACAGTTCAAAACATGAAAATAATTGTATTTTCATGTTTAATGCAAAATATTTACTTCGTATTTGAAATATGTTAAAACTTGAAAATGCTTAAAAAAGGATTGTTGATTATGATTGGTTAGGTTGGCCCTAATGATGCTTAGGATAAAACACCATAGGAGCAGTGAGGTATGAATGTGTCAGTCGATAAGTGTGTTTTTGTATTTTTAATTTATTAGTAAGAACCTTACATCTTTCGGAGCTAAGAATTTCGGTTCTTGATACGAACAAAGTGTAATGGGCACTAATATATAAGTCCATATGGATGAAAATTAATATTAAAATGAAGGAAAAGTTATTAAGGGTGTTGGTGCGGCTTCGGACCATTCGTCAATGTCAAGGAAAAGGCTTAAAGGTATGGTGGTAATTACCTGGAAAATTAAAAGGTGCACGCTTAAATGGAAGTATATATGTAAATGATTATTTGGAGTATGGTGATAAATGGTACAAACAATGGGTTTATTATGTTCCCGTAGATCAATATCAGGAAAAAGGCAAAAAGGTCCATGTCTAATTACCTGGAAAGCTGAATTTATTAGGATGGGCTTATATTTCTATCAATCAATGTCAAGGAAAAGGAATAAAGGTCCAAGTTTAGTTACCTGGAAAGCGTAAATTATTAGGATGGGCTTATATTTCCATCAATCAATGTCAAAAAAAAAAAGGTTAAACAGGTTAGCTGGAATTTACCTGGCCTATGTAGAAAGGTATACCGGTCTTAACCTTGTGTAATGTTTTATGATGACGCCCTCTGGTGAATGGATGAATATGAAAAAGGGGCGGGGCTTATACTTCTTTTGCGCTAATGCCTAACTCTAATTGGTGGAATATTATTAGTATGGATTTTGGTGTCGTGACGCTTAGATGGACTCGGTTGGTCTTAGTGAAATATTGTCGTAAGTAAAAATGTTATATTATATTGTAAAAAATATATATTACAGGTTATACGATTACATTTGTTTTAAAGAAATTCCGTGTTCCATTATGTTCATATACTTATTAAGTATATAAAGTATATAGTTTATATGAATGAAATGTTTTTGAAAATGTTTGTTAAAAATGTTTAGTGAAAAAGTTTTTCTTCTTAAAAATTTCTTAATTATTTTAAAACTTAAACGCAAATAGATTTTATTAATATTTTTTAAAAATGTTCATGTAAAAAAAATAAACTTATATTTTAAAACGATCCACAATGTGTGTAAATGTGTTCATGTTGTGTTTGTGTGTGTGTGTGTGTGTGTGTGTGTGTGTGTGTATGTGTGTGTATGTGTCTGCCTTTACAAGCTTTTATAGCTTACCTACCTCATGCTGCTAAGTAAGATATCTTAAGGGTTTAGGGTATGAAATACTACTACTGTTACTATTACGTATAACATAATAATAATAATGATTGGGTATGTGTGTGTGTGTGTGTGCGCGTGTAGATATTCATATATGTGTTTAACAATCTGTTATATAATAATAATAGTAATAATACTAATACTAATGATAATAATAATAATATAAAATAATATAGTGAAATTTATTTATTTAGTGAAAAAACCCTAAAAACAGTTACTATGGAAACATCTCATGTGTGTATTTGTGTGTAGTGTGTGTGTGTGTGTGTGTGTTCTTAATACCTGAGAAGTGAGAGAAGGGTGGGGTAGGGTGATGGGTGACCCCACGCCATTTATTATATATATATATATATATATATATATATATATATATATATATATATATATATATATATATATATATATATATATATATATATATATTATTTATTTTTATTTATTTCATCAATATTGGTATATACCAATATATGAATGAATATTACTAACTTCATACTTTTTTATTTGCTGAGGAAGGTTGATGCGGGACGGGTAAGCTGGGTTGGGGAAGCTGGGTGATGGAATACCCATACGCCATTATACATGTATATTTATTTATTTATTTATTTATATATTTTTTCCTTTTAATTTTTATTTTATATTTTTTATTTTACATTTTTTTTCCTTTTTAATTATTTTTTTTTTATTATTTTTTTTATTTTTTTTTATATTTTATTTTTATTTTACTTTTTTTATTTTTATTTTTTATTTTATTTTATTTTTTCTTTACTTTTTATTTTTATTTATTATTTTTATTTTCTAGCACTTATTATTTATTATATATATTTTATTATTTTTGTTTAAAATTATACCCAATGTGAAACACCCTGTGAGCTGTATTTTTTAACAAGCTGCTACGGAATGGTGGGTGCGACCCCTTACGGACCGGCTGGGTTAACGTTTCCTTGTGCGGGTGTGGGGCTATAGGATGTGGCGTGGTAATATACATGTACCTGTGTTGATGCGACTCCCCGAGGGACGGTGATGGCTCCTTTATGTTGAAACGGATCCTGAGGGAGGGGGTGTGTGGTAATGTGGGAAGTTTCCCCTGTGGGATGCAGCGTGTTTTAACACGAGTTCAATAATTATTATTTCATAATAATTTTATTAATTAATTTTCAATTAATTAATAACTATTATGGAACCCCGGGCGTTTGTGTGTGTGGACCCCGATGAGCGCGCAACCCCATGGCGGCTCTACAGTGGATCCCTGTGCCTCCACAGCGGACCCCGGCTACTTCACAGCGGATCCCAGCGATGAGGGTAACCCTTGGTTAGAGGAGGGATTTAGTCCTTGGATATAATAATAATAATAATAATAATAATAATAATAATAATAATAATAATAATAATAATAATAATAATAATAATAATAAATTATTCTAAGAGGGGTGAGGGGGAATCCCCTGCGGGGGCAGCGTGTTTTAACACGAATTCAATAATTATTATTTCATAATAATTTTATTAATTAATTTTTAATTAATAACTATTATTTTTTCGGGGTACCCTAGGGCCACGCCCCATAGTTAAACTTTACACTCAACTAAATAAAAAGGTACACAAACATGAACACATTTACACACATTATGGTTCGTTTAAAAATACAGTTTATTTTTAACATGTCTTCAACTGCTGCTAAGATACATGATACTGTAAATTAAATGAGTTTATGGGTGAATGTTTATCGTGGGTGTGTGTGTGTGTGTGTCTGCCTTTACAAGCTTCTATGCTTACCTACCTCATGCTGCTAAGTAAGATATCTTAAGGGCTTAGGGATATGAAATACTACTACTGTTACTAATACGTATAACATAATAATAATAATAATAATAATAATAATAATAATAATAATAATAATAATAATAATAATAATAATAATAATAGTAATAATATAATAAAGATTTGGGTATGTGTGTGTTTGTGTGTGTGTATATATTGTGTGTAGGTGTTTGTTATATGTGCTTTCGCAATCTGTTATATAGGAATAATAATAATAATACTAATACTAATGATAATAATATAATATAAAATAATATGTAAAAATTTATTTATTTAGTGAAAAAACCTAAAAACAGTTACAATGGAAACATCCCATGTGTGTATTTGTGTGAGCATGTCTGTGTGCGTGTGTTCTTAATACCTGAGAAGTGAGAGAAGGTGGGGTAGGGTGATGGGTGATCCCCACGCTATATATATATATATATATATATATATATATATATATATATATAATATATATATATATATATATAATAATATATATATAATATATATATATATATATAATATATATATATATATATATATATATATATATATATATATATATATATATATATATATATATATATATATATATATATTATATATTATATATATATATATATATATTATTTTTTTTTTATATTTCATCATATTGGTATATACCAATTATATGAATAACTATTACTAACTTCATATTTTTTTTATTGCTGAACAAGGCTGATGAGGGGTTGGGGAAGCTGGGTAAGGTGATGGGATACCCCTAAGCCATTATACATATATATATGTATATTATTTAGCAAATTATTTATTTTTATTTATTTTTTTTAATTTTTTTTTTTTTTTCCTTTTTTTTCTTTTTTATATTTCTTTTTTTTTTTATTTTTTTTTTTCATTTTATTTTTTATCTTTAATTTATTTTTATTTTATTTTATATTTTAAATTTTTAATTTTTATTTTTTTATTTTTTTTTTATTTTTATCTTTTACTTTTATTTTTTATTTTTTTTTTTTTTATTTCTATCACTTATTATTTATTTTGTTTTAATTTTATTATTTTGTTTAAAAATATACACATGTGAAACACCCTGTGTGCGGTATTTTTTTTAACAAGATACCCCTGTTTT
>SEYY01008253.1:15000-22500 GCA_009176605.1 Armadillidium nasatum | reverse complement strand
TTAAGGAGAGATGAAGGTTTGAGTTGCGTGTTTTCGAAGAAGATATCGTAGTTGTGTGGAAGATTGTGTCGAGTAGAGAGATGGAGGAATTGAGTTTTTGAGGCATTGAAAACGACCATGTTTTCTTTGCCCCAATTGGAAATGAGAGATAGATCAGAGGTTAGTTGCTCAAGGCCACCCTCCTTGCCTCTATTAACTGTTGCTGGGAGGGGCGTCTTTCAAAATGAAAAGAGTAATGAAGGGTGGAGTCATCAGCATAGGAGTGGATAGGAGATGAAGTAATAGAGAGAAGGTCATTAATGAAAAACAGAAAAGTGTTGGGATAGGACAGATCCTTGAGGAACACCACTATTAATAGATTTATAGGATGAACGGTGGCCGTCTACAACAGCTGCTATAGAACGACCCGAAAGGAAATCAGAGAGAAGGTCACAGAGAGAAGGATAGATTCCGAAAGAGGGAAGTTTGGAAATCAAATCTTTGTGCCAGACTCTATCGAAAGCTTTCGATATGTCCAGCGCCACAGCAAAAGATTCACCGAAATGCCGAAGAGCGGAGGACCAAGAGTCAGAGAGAAGGGAAAGAAGATCACCAGTAGAGCGTTTCTTTCGAAAGCCATACTGGCGATCTGAGATAAGATTAGAAGAATTGAGATGTTTCCAAATCTTCCTGTTAAGGATAGATTCGAAAACTTTAGAAAGAACGGAGGTTAAAGAAATAGGACGTAGTTAGAGGGTTGAGAGGGGTCCCCCTTCTTAGGCACAGGCTGAATGAGCGCACGTTTCCAGCAAGAAGGGAAGGTTGAAGTAGAAAGACAAGACGAAATAGTTTACCAAGGCAGGGTGCAAGCTCGGAAGCACAAGTTTTGAGAACCACAGGAGGGATACCATCAGGACCGTACGCCTTCTTAGTGTTAAGCTCAGAGAGAGCAGAAGTGACGTCTTTAGAAGAAATTACAATTTTAGGCTTAAATGAGTTAGAGGGGGTTGAAGGAGTAGGAACAGCTCCGGAATCGTCTAAGGTTGAATTTAAGGCAAAAGTTTGAGCAAAGAGTTCAGCTTTAGAGGAAGGCAAAACGGCAGTTGTACCGTCAGAAGATACTAGAGGAGGGAAAGAGGAAGAAGCAAAGTTAGAGTTGACATTTTTTGCAAAATGCCAGAAAGGGCGAGAGGAAGAGGAGCCAGAAAGATCATTGCATTTGCGACGGAGAAAAGAGTTTTTAGTATCTCGAAGAATAGATTTTGCACGATTTCGGGATGAAATATAAGTTGAATGAGTTTCTGGAGTTTGAAGACGACGGTAATCCCTGAAGGCAGCATCCCTGCGGCGGATAGCATGAGAACAAGCAGAGTTAAACCAAGGTTTATTAGGTTTAGTGGAAGGGAAAGAATATGGAATGTACGCCTCCATGCCAGAGAGAATCACCTCAGTTATGCGCTCAGCGCACTCCGAGGGACCCCTCCCACGGAAACAGTAATCATTCCATGGAAAATCAGAAAAGTACGACCGCAAGTCAGACCAGTTAGTGGCACCGAAATGCCAGAAACGTCTCCTCGCCGAAGGCGGGGGCCGTTCTTGCGGAAGACTTGAAGAGACAGGACAAGATAAGGAGATAAGAAGATGATCGGATGAACCCAGAGGAGGAAAGAGTTTAACAGTATAAGGAGAAGGATTAGAAGTTAGAAAAAGGTCTAGAATGTTGGGTTCATCACCAAGACGGTCAGGGATACGGGTAGGGAGTTGCACCAACTGCTCAAGGTTGTTCTGGATAGAAATTGGAAGGCGAGTTCACCAGCTGGATCTTGAGAACTAGATGAAAGCCATTGGCGGTGGTGAACATTGAAATCACCTAAAATGAATTTCAGAGAAAGGAGAAGAAGAAAGAATGTGTTCTATTTTGGAGTTAAGATAGTCGAAGAATTTTGGATAGTCTGTAGAGTTAGGAGATAAGTAGACAGAACAAATGAATTTAGTCGTAGAATTGCAAGAAAGTTTGAGCCATAAAGTTGAGAATTCAGAAGACTCCAAATTAGAGACACGAGAACAGACAACATCGTTGCGCACATATGCGCAAATCCGCCTTTGGCTGAAAATTGAGGATAGAGACAGTAGGAGGAAACAGAGTAGGGTTTGCTGTCAGAGCACTCAGACACCTGAGTTTCAGTTAAGAACAGAGATGAGGTCTAGAAGAAGAGAGGTGGTGTTCGACAAAGTGGAGATTAGAAAAAAGACCGCGAATGTTGCAGAAATTAATGAAAAACGAAGACCGTGCACCAGGGCAAGCCGGCATAGAGGTCTTGGTGGCGCCAACCCCATCAACGGAGGCCACCAACTCCCAAGTGGTGATGGGGGAAGGAGTGGATGAGGGGCTATGTTTGGAATCCGCCCCTCTTGGATTCTCCGAGGCAGATTTAAGTTGTGCCATTTTTGATTATTTTAATGGTAATGTAGTGTAAGCGTTTGTAAATATTGTAGGATACATGTGAAGAAGGAGGAAGGTTGGAGCATAGGCACTCCCATGTGAGTCAAGGGTACACTAGAGACCCTCTGAGAAGATGAAACGCGAAAAGGAACGAACCAAAGGGCAACGGAGTGAAACGGAATGGTCTAGCCCATCTATCACTCCGTGGGTTATGCCCAATGGGGGTACTTGCATCGCTTCGACGGCGCTACGTCCCCCCCTATAAATATATATATATATATATATATATATATATATATATATATATATATATATATATATATATATATATATATATATATATATATATATATATTTAATTTCTTTAATAAAATTAAATTACATATATTTCAATTTAAATGCCGAAAGTATATTGTATCGAAAGATGTGTTGCTTCACAAAATATTTTAATAATAATTTTATTAAAATTTCTTAAATAAATAATAATAATAATAATAATAATAATAATAATAATAATAATATAATAATAATAATAATAATAATAATAATAATATAACAAGCACATATGCGTAGCCCTACGTGATACGCAAATGTGCTTATTATTATTATTATTATTATTATTATTATTATTATTATTATTATTATTATTATTATTATTATATTAAAGAATGGAAATAACCTGTTGGAAATCATCATTATAGACTGATATACTGTAAAAAGGATCATTCATATTTTATCGTGCACTGAAACACTTTTCGAAGTTTTTTTTGATTTCCACTTGGGGTATATATATATATATATATATATATATATATATATATATATATATATATATATATATATATATATATATATATATATATATATATATATATATATATATATATATATATATATATATATTATATATATATATATATATATATATATATATATATATATATATATATATATATATATATATATATATATATATATATATATATATATATATATTATATATATATATATATATATATATATATATATATATATTATATATATTACTTTATCCAAAAAACACCTTGGTGGGTAAACTTTGATTATTATATTTACTAGATTTAGAAGAACTTTGCTAGGATGTTTTGTGGAAACGTATAACCGTAAGATCCTGTTTGCTTTTGTTAGCCATCTGTCATGATGAAGTTGGCTTGGAGATTTCTTGGCTAATGATTGCGATATATTTCCTGATTTTATACTAATGCACATTTCATGCAAAAAATTTTGGTCAGTGCTAATTTGTTAACGATATCTTCGTTGATTTTTTCAAGGTTACTGTTTACAAGTTCAAAATCAACCATCTCCAGCTTATCTACATCTTCTTCAATTTTATATCAAATGGTACCCTTTAAATATTTTCTCTTTTAGAGTCCAGCCTATATGTAGACTAAACAGAGAAAACAAAATAATTATTGGTTAACACACACGATTTAACGTTGATTCTCTTACTATGTTGGGTTGCTGTACCGTCCTCTACTGATGTACGGTGTTGATGAGTTGATGTTGCGATCTGGCTCTAGCGAACAGCCGATCTCACATCCGTTGCAAGGGCAAAAGGATCACTTAGAAGGAGCAGCTTCGGCAGGTTTTAAGATAATTTCAAAACAAGTTGGAGGGTCATTGAAAGAATAAAACAAAATATATTTTAATCGTTGAGAGACAAAATAATGAAAAATAATGACGTTTTCAAAGTGAGAACAGAATTAGAAGGAAGGAACTAATTATGACGAAACAAAACAGATCAGGGCGTTGGGTTGATATGAAACTGTCGGGAACGTGTGTTCCTTAATGACTGTTTGTCCAAGTAAGAAACCACCCGACGTCACATTAGAAAGAACTAGAAAGTATGTTGGCTAAATCTGGTGAAGTTGACAATGGGTAATTCCCATTGGATAGGTTGACTTCCGTTTATAATTGATATAGCTCCACACCCTGATGTTTGTCCATCAATTGCCTCGAATATGTGTCTGAATGAAAGTTCATCTGCATAGAAAAGGCAAATTAACTACTTTATCGGTCTTTCCAAATATATTACAATCAGTCTCAAAACTCCACCAACTCTTCCAGTGTTAACTAGAGTCCCATCGCAAAGAATAGCTTTAAGGGAAATCTTGCTTTTAGAATCAATTAAGAAAGTTATTATTTCATCAGTAATACATCGGTCCTTGGCAGAATCTGGTGTAACATGAATCATGTAAATATCATCTGGTTCTTGTATAATAACATAATGCCCTTCCAATTCAGTCCCATCTTTTCTTTTATTTTCTTCTTTTTTGACGTCAAATAAAATGCAATCAATATGTGTGTTTTCTAATTTCATTCTGATGGCATTTTTTCCCAAAACATTTCCTCTCTCTTTCAACTTTTTTCCATCCAAAATATTACTTTCATTCAATATCCCCATATCCTTTAATGCTGAATTTACTCTAGCACTATAGCAGCAGTACCCCATAGCTTACACGAAACCTGTCAGATGTTATCGCTAAATATTTATACACAAATCTAATGGGAGAATTTTCCCTAAATTCAAATTCAAGAAATTCTTCATCGTTTCGCTTTCCTCTATTTCCAATGCCTCTTCTTCCATAACATTTGTGCATATGTGTGTTTGTGAGTTTGTGTGTGAATATGTTGTATGACTTACATAGCTAAACAGGAGGTCTGGAGTAAATTACATTAGAGACACTATGGATTGATTTTAAAACAGAGGATAACGTAAAAATATGGTATGTGTGCAAGGGGTAGGGGGGGGGAGGTTGCACAACTTTGAAATTTTGCACACAGTATCAGACTATGATACTGACGCCTGTACGTAGCTTAGTTTTGACAAATTTAAAAAAAAGGTGTTTTGACACATTAATATATACCGTATTATATATATATATATATATATATATATATATATATATATATATATATATATATATATATATATATATATATATATATATATATATATATATATATATATATATATATATATATATATATATATATATATATATATATATATATATATATATATATATTATATATATTATATATTATATATATATATATATATATATATTTTATTATTTTATCGATTATTATTATTATTATTATTATTATTATTATTTTATTATTATTATTATTATTATTATTATTATTATTATTATTATTATTGCTTTTTTATTTTTTTTATGATTGTTTGAAACGTAATTTTTTTTGATATGACTTCGTATTGTTATCATTTGCAAACCATATACCTTATATATATATATATATATATATATATATATATATATATATATATATATATATATATATATATATATATATATATATATATATATATATATATATATATATATATATATATATATATATATATATATATAGTTTAATTTCTTTTTCTAAACTATCGGTAAACTATGAAGAATTATAAATCTGTTTTTCTAAGTAAGTCAATTATATATTTAAATTTGTTTGTATCAGAAATTTTATAAAATTGGTATGGAAAATACTTAAACATATTGAAAACATCTTTCTAACAAACAAAGATAGTTATGACGCATCAAAATATTCCATTTTTAATATACCAGTTTAATTAAAGACAGAAATATCTGAAGATCTTGACAACTCACTATAGGGCAAAAATAATATTATTATTTAAATTAAGAACGAAAATATAAAGAGTTCTAGGATTTGGCGAAATTGAGCTCCACACTAATAGAAAGGGAATATTCCACGTTTGCTATAACTTATTATATTGTAAACTTTGGAGACACACCGCTCAGTAGCTTATGAATTCAACCGAAGCCACTCTGAATGACAAACATTGAACCATACCACTGTCTGCAGCTTAATCAAACGCTTCCAAGAAACTGTCTCAGTAGCTGACTGTCCAAGATGTGGGCGACCAAAGAGTGCAGCTCATAAAGAAACATCCACTATGGTTTTGTTGAATGTAGTGAAAAGTTCTGTAAAATTAGTCAGAAGAATAGGCCAGGAGTTAATCATAAGCAAATCATCAGTGCATCGTATTCTCAAGATAAACAAATTTCATCCGTACAAAGCACATCTTATGCAAGCTCTTTATGGTGATGACACAGATAGACGGATGAAATTTTGTGTACGGATGAGCTCCCATATGGATTCGTCAATATTTTTTAGTGAAGAAGCCATTTTTTATTTGAATGGCCAAGTGAACCAATACAATATGAGCTATTAGTCAGATATCAATCCACGTTGGAATAAGGACGGACACCACCAGCACATCCCGAGGATCATGGTGTGGGCTGGAATCTGGGATGATGAAATCATTGACCCATACTTCTTCAATGGTAATGTCACTGCTGAAACATATTTACAATTGATGCAAACCTTATTGTCTGAGTTGTCTGACTACCTTGAGGATGTTCCTATACTTCGACTACAGAACGTCTTTTTTCAGCAGGATGGAACTCCAGCATATTTTGGAACATGCGCGGGTGACCACTTGGACCAGACCTTTCCTAACAGATGGATTGGACGAAGAGGGCCCGTGGAGTGGCCACCCTGATCATCTGGTCTTAGCCTACTCGACAATATTCCTATTGGGTTCATCTCATAATATATATATATATATATATATATATATATATTATATATATATATATATATATATATATATATATATATATATATATATATATATATATATATATATAGGAATTGAAAGTTAACATATAAACCTCCTTTTTTTCTTGTTTTTGCTTGTAAGCTTTAAAGGCTGATTCATTTTCATTATAATTTTTGCATTTAGTGTTGAATATTTGAATAAATTGTTTCTATTTTACTGTTTTGAATGTTGTTGAATGTAGATATTTACTGATGATGGATTTCACGAATTCGAAACGTTTGAAGTTTGAAAAATAAAAATAAGAAAATAAAAAGATTTTAAAAAAATTTGATGGCAGTATATTATTATTATTATTATTATTATTATTATTATTATTATTATTATTATTATTATTATTATTATTATTATTATTATTATTATATAATATTTATTATAT